>OVBI01000111.1:0-149633 GCA_900406495.1 Sisymbrium altissimum
ATATATATATATATTTGTTCATCTGTCTCATACTGATATAAAAAATATGGCTCTGAATACTCTTATGTGTGTGTAGAAGTGAATTTAATCTTGTGTTCTCTCTTCTTCACACATGGTGGATGAGACGGAAAGTCTAAACAGCTGCCGGTTCATGTTTTTCTTTGAATACTCTGCTGTTCTTTTTAATGGTCATGACAATGATATTCAGCTTTTTCTCTCCATCATTCTTAAACATACTTCTGGGTAGCTTACTGAAACATAAATCAAATATACAAAATTGCTCAAATGAGTTTAGGTTATGTCATATATTTAGATTAATACAACAAGGACTAACAACTCTTTTTTTTAAAAGGTCATGTACGCACCAAGAAGCACTGCCAATCCAAATGGGATTTGGAGTTCAAAATACTGCAGAATTTAAACGACATATCCACATGAAGAGACAGTTTCCGTCAATGGCTTTAAATTTAGGAAAAATACTTGTAAAATCTGTTGATCCCTTTGTAATGAAATTAAGCATACGATTTGAAACAACGAAGCTAAAAACACAAATTCAGGTCCACTTAATACACATTAAAAAAAAATTAGAGATAGGTCAATTTTAAAATTGAAATGTTAATGGAAAGTAGAATACTTGTCAAACTTGCCAAAAGGCTGTTCATCTGGGTTTGAAATGGTCAAATTTGGGGATTAAATGTTCTGGAAAATACAATAACACCCACAGATAACGGTGAGGAGATTTATATATAATGTGGAGAGACCATTTCAATGAATTAAAACATATAAAATACAGGAATAGAGAAGAAACTATAGAAGAAGACAACTGGATAGACAAACAGCACGTTTTCACTCAAAAGCTAAACTTATTGTCGTCTCGAGTGGAGGAGATTTTCCCAAATACACATTAAGTGAAAAAATATAAATACTTTAGCAAACTCTTTAAATATAATAAAATGTAATTTCCACACAAAAAAACAAGAATTATATTAGAATGGAACATTTACCTTAAATTACAATAAATTTATTTCAAATGTAATTGCAGCGAAGACAATAAGAAAGAACAAAGCAAAAATGAAAAATGCTGATAAGAACAAGTATCGAATATATTAAAAAAATAAAAATAATGTAATGTAGGCCGTTTTAAAAAAGAATAGAAATTAAGAATTCAAAACGGATCAATTATTAAGAATCTCGGATAATCATAAGAGATTCTAATTTAATCCCACAAATAAGTTCATTACTTTTTAAATGAACCCAACCAAATAATAAGTCAACACACATAAAATAGAAAAGGAATATCATCAAAAAGATTTAAAAATAGAAAAGGAATAAATTAATTCCCAAAAAAAACAAGAATTATATTAGAATGGAACATTTACCTTAAATTACAATGAATTTGTTTCAAATATAATTGGAACGAAAAGAATAAAGAAGAACAAACAAAATTGAAAAATGCTGACAAGGACAAGTATCAAATATATTTAAAAAGTACAAAATAATGTAATGTAAGCCGTTTTAAAAAAAAAAATTAAGAACTCAAAATGGGTCAGTTATTAGGAATCTAGGATAATCATAAGATATCCTAAATTAATACCACAAATAAGTTCATTATTCTTTAAATGAACCGAACTGAATAAAAAACTAACACACATAAAATAGAAAATGAATAAATTAAATTATTAAAAAAATATTATTAAAACGAAAAAGATTATATAACAAACTAAACACAAAAATACAAAAATGATTAACTTATTAAAAAAAATACCATCTGATTAAATCATAAATGAATATATGTTATGAGTGAATACTTTAAAATTATTACAAAATAAAGAAAACTCGATTTAAAAGAAAAACCACTACAAACTAAAACCAAAATTAAAACAAATCAATAGAAAACACAAAAGAAAAAATTTTAAAAACTTTAAAAAACCAAAAAATATTTAAAAAACCAAAAAGATTATTATCAATATAAAAAATAACACATTAAAATCTAGAAAATAAAAATAAAATAAAATAAATCACATCGGAATTATCCCGCGCGTAGCGCGGACTCTCACCTAGTTATTATAAATCCGAATACCAGAATAATACTAATCCTGAAAATATAAAATTTGGTTATTTTTTAGTTAGTAAATAAAATATTATAAAACAAAACTAGTTGTTACTTTTTCGTCTTCCTTAGTTTTGACCTGAATATCTAAGTTCTTTACTTGAAACTGAAAAGTGAGTGTAGCAAGTTTATATGGATAATGTTTTGTTTCATGAGTTTCTAACTCAAAGCCAATCAGCGATTCTTTTAGTTTTATATATCTTTTAAAGTCATATTACTTCTAATTAAATCAGGGAAAATGCGGCATTTCAATGCCTAATACTTTCTTAAAATTTTCCGAATTTAGTCACGAGAATTGAGCTGCCAAGTTTTTTTTTTTTTTTTTCTGGTACGATAATTGTGTCGTACACACCATCTTTGTCATTTCTTTCATTATCATATTATATGTGTTGTCTAAATCTGAGTCCATCTTTATCTAAGGTTCTTGAAACCATATATACAATACAGGCTTTGTCTCATTGACTTTCTTTCCTCTATAATTGAACTCTCTCTGTGTCTCCTTAACTATAAGTCTCAGCATCTCTTTGGATCGACATTAAACTCTCTTTGTGAAATAAAGTTTAGGAGAGAAATGGGTATATTTCCTGGATTTGGTGGCTGGATCAATCAGAACACTCAATAATCTCTTGTAAAGGTGAGCTTTATTTCCAACAATCAGAGAGGAGCCGAGGAACTCAAATCAACATAACATTAGTTATATAGTTAGATTTATGATTCTGTGTGTTGTTGTAGGCTGAGTACAACTCCAAGAGATCTGAGAATGTTAAATCTAAGTCAATGTCAGAGAGAAATACTCACGAGGAAAGAGGTGAGGTGAAGGAGCAATTAAAACTTTGGAGAAATGCAGATAAGAAGGAACAATGGCATGATCCCCCTCCTAAGGTAAAGGTAAGACCAACTCAACTATCAAAATCTCAAAACTTTGATTTCTTTGGCCTTTAAATTAGTTGAGAGAATTAAGAGTACAGATCTCAAAAATTTCTTATACTTTTTATCTTTGAAGGTGACAACAGACGAGGGTATTTGCTTTATGGACATGGAATTGATATTAGGATTGCCTCCTGAAGCAACCTACAAAGTTTTAACTAATCCAGATAACCAACAGTACTCAAGAATCATCAATGGACGTGAACTTCTGGTTTTCTCTTGGAACTTATCATTGCATGTTTTAAATGAGTGTTATAATAATAATAATAATACTTGAAGTGTGATCTTTTTTTCTTATAAAGCATAATAAATCAAGAAAAGTTGTGAGGGATGATGGATCGATGTATTTTGTGGAGAAGGAGAAAGATGTGGCATGGAACTTCCTTACATGGTCTCGAGCTATCCCAATAAGTCTAGTTTTCTCTGAAAACCAAAAAGATCTTTCTGTAAGAAACTTCTCTCTATCACTCACAAGAATAAAAAAAAATTGTTTAGTCTTGGACAGTTAATTTGGGGTTATCTTGCTTATTTCTCTGTAGGCAGTATTTATGAAAAAGAATGTGAAGTTCATGAAACTGTTTGAGGGTAGTTGGGATATAAAGCCAATATTCGTAGATTCGCAACGCTTGTGCAAGAACAGACTGCCGAAGAGTCGAGAAGAATACATAAAATGTAGCGGAGGACAAGGAAAAATTGCGTCGAAGGTGATAATGAACCTGACCTTTGAGCCATCTTCTCCTTTTAATCTGCCACCGGTTTCTTGGTACATACGTGGGATTACCATTAAGACCACCAAGGCTCTGCTCCAAGATCTCCAAGCTGTGGGTGCCAGGATCCGAGGTGTTTGAACTACTCCAGATCTTGCATCCATCAATAATACGATTTTGGTAGAAACATTAAATAGTCTTCTAAAATCACTTTATTATAAATTCCAATAGCAGAATTGTATATCACTTCATTCATCTCAATAATTGTATATCTTACCAAATGCAAACAAAAACAAAAAATGAATCATGTTATCGTTAACAATTAATTTTGAAAAAAAAAAATTGTATTAACTTTGCATCATTTTAAGGGAAATTTACAAGATATAAAACTAAATATAGCCGATAGTAGATACAGCTAAAAAAGTTTGAAAAAAAAAAATTGGGCTCGAATTGTACCTAGGGCGGCAGCAGAAACATTCTTCAACATTCATGTAGCTCTCGCTTGTACGGCAAGAAGAAGTGATCACGAGATTTAAGCTTCTTTGTTTTTGGCGGTACGTAAACGTAAGGTATACTCTACCTTCACTAATCTTTCAGTTTCATATGATATTTGTCTACATCTGAATCTATATTTTATCTAAGGTCCCTGAAACCATATATATACAATAGAGTTTTACCGTTGACTTCTTTTCCTCGTTCAGTCAACTCTCTCTTTGTCTCGGTACCTATCCCTCAGACACTCTCTTTGGATGTCATTTCTCTTTGGGATCTAAATTTTCAGAGAGTAAATGGGTATATTGCCTGGATTTGGTGCCTGGATCAATCAGAACACTCAACAGCCTAAGAAATCTGAGAATGTTAAATCCAAGCCAGTGACAGAGATAAAAACTCACGGGGAGAGAGATGAGATGAAGGAGCAACTAAAACTTTGGAGAGATGCAGATAAGAAGGAACAATGGCTTGATCCCTCTCCTAAGGTGAAGGTAAGATCAAATCAGCTAACAAAATTACAAACAGTTATATTTTTTTGCCTTTATAGAACTAAGAGAAATAAGATTTCAAATTATATTTATATTTTCTTATGATATTGAAGGTGGACACAAGAAATGATTTAGAAAGGGGTCTTTGCCATATGCAAATGGAATTTACATTAGGATTGCCACCTCAAGCAGCTTACGACGTTTTAACTAATCCAGACAACGTATCATTCTCCAGAATGATCAAAGACCGCGAACTTCTGGTTTATTTTTTAACTTATTATTGTTTGATTCAAATGGGAATATTTAAGAGTTTTAACATATATATATATATGTAAATAAACAAAAACAAAAAGAAGAAAATCATCAATATTTGAGGGTGTGAGATTTTTTTTTTTTTATGAAGGAAAACGTATCAAGAAAAGTTACATCAAAGGATAATGGAAAAGGGCAGATCGTTGAGGCTGAGAAAGCTTTGTCATGGAACTTCCTTTCGTGGTCAGGAACTATTCCAATACGTCTATATTTCATCGAAGATCCAAGAAAACTTTCTGTAAGGAACGTCTCTCTATCTCTCACGAGAATCAAAGTTTTTATCCAAGTTTTGGAAAAATTAAGTTGGGTTTCTCTTGCTTATTGTCGGCAGGTACAGTACGGGAAAGAGAAAAAGGCAATGAAGTTCATGGAAATGTTCGAGGGTAGCTATACAGTGGAACCAATGTACGTAGATTCACAACGCTTGTGCAAGCACATGAAGCCGAAGAGCCGAGAAGAATACAGAAAATGTAGTGGTGGACAAGGAAGGATTGCGTCGAAGGTGAAATTGGACCAGATTTTTAAGCCTTCTTCTCTTTTGAATCTGCCACCGCTTTCTTGGTACATTCGCCGGGTCACTGTCAAGACCACCAAGACTCTGGTCGAAGATCTTCAAACTCGGGGTGCCATGATCCGAGGTATTTGAAATGCACCAAATCCGGTATCCATCGACCATCGATTATACCGTTTTGGTATTAAAAACAAAACATTAAATAGTGTTCTAAAATCACATTATTCTTAATTCGATTAGCAGAATTTTTAAAGTAAGCATGTTTCCTTTGTCGTCTCGCATACTTTTTGTGACTATTAATCAAATCAATTGGTTTGGATACAAAATATGCCTTAATAATTAACCTAAAATTAGCCACCTATGTCTGAGTTAGATCAATGACTGCGCTGAGAGAATATGGAATCCATTTTTGCAAGATTCGAGATCCCCAATTCGGACACTGTTGAAGTGCATATGGCTTGTTTCTACCCACAAGATCGCATGTTTTAAAAAATATAAGAGTTGTTGTGAAATATGCCTTCCCGCCATGATTAATTTAAAGATGGTTGTTTGCCAGGCTAGTAGTCTCGCATACTTCTGGCTAGAATATCCAACTACTTTTCTTGAATTTTTTATAAAATTTCTAACTTAAAATCAATTAACAATAAATGTCATATATATTTATAATTTATAAAAGAAAGTTATGTCCCATAAAATGCGAAATAACATATCGGCATATAGCCTAGTGAATTCACCTCAATAAATTCTCTAGATTCCTTATGACCGATACGTGACAAACACAAGCATAAATTCAAAACGTGCCTCAAAAATGTACATTTTAAGTTTGTAACTTGGGTTTTTGTAATCGTTTTAAGTCTTTTGAATTCAAGACTCTTAACTTGTCTATCACACTTCTTTCCATTTCATAGTCCGTGTCATTCATCATGGCACGTCTTGGGTGCGAACTGGGTAAGTCCAAATTAAGAAGAGAGTTAGACATGTCTACGTAGACAAATCTGACAGATAATCAGCTAGCGCCTTGATTTTCAAAGACTGGGCGTATTTTTCATTATGGTTCCAACCATGTTTCTTGCTCCTGGCAAACATATAGCGGTAGTGTTCCAAAATCCATATTTCCCTGTAATTAATTAGTATGATGACAGCAAAAGGTAATTAATCTTCGGTAAAATATAATCGTCCTGAAATATATATTATGCCTTCCAAAGATTATCATCAGTCTAAGTGACCAAGATATATTTGTTTGTTTTCTTCCTGACATAATATATCTCGCTTGTACGTCAAGAAAGAAGTCACGAGAATTGAGCTGCCCAATTTCTTTTCTTTTTTTGTCTTAGCGGTACGTAAACGTAAGGTACACTCAACCGATTCGCTATTCTTTCATTTTTCATATTATATTTCGTCTAAATCTTAATATATCCATCTTCTTTCGATCTCTCGAAAATGGATATATTTCCTGGATTTGGTTCGTGGGTCAATCAGAACACTCAACAACCTCTTATAAAGGTTAGCTTCATTTCCATCAATCAGACAAGAGGATTCAAATCAATACAACGTACAATATTGGTTGATATAGAAATGAGATAATGATTATGTTTGTTGTTGTAGGCCGAGTCCACGAAACCTGAAAATGTTAAATCTAAGTCATCATTAGAGATTAACACACACGAGGAGAGAGATGACACTACGGAACAACTACAGCTTTGGAGAGACGCAGAGAAGAAAAAACCATGGCATGATGCCCCTCCAAAGTTGAAGGTAAGACCAAATCACTTAACAAAATCTATGATTTGTGCCTTGAGAAATTGCTAGAATTAACAAAAATGATAATCCCAAAATTTCTTATAAAATGTTATGTTTGAAGATGGCAACACAAGAGGGTATCTCCGTTATGAAGATAGAATTTACATTAGGATTGCCTCCTAAAGCAGCCTATGACCTTATAACTAATGCAGACAACCAGCCATACTCCAGAAACATTAAGAGGCGTGGACTTCTGGTTTTTATCTTTATCTTATCATTGTATGATTCAGATGAGTATGATAACATTACATTGAGATCAATATGAATTTCTTGTTGTGAAGCAAAACATATCAAGAAAAGTTACGTCCGAAGATAAATCAAGGCCGGTCGTGCAAGTGGAGAAAGCTGTGCCTGTGGTCTGGAACTTCCTTTCGTTTCCCATAACTCTAGTTTTCGCTGAAGACCGAACACATCTTTCTGTATAGAAACTTCTCTCTATTTCTCACGAAAATCAATCTTTTTGTTCAGTTTTGGAAAAATGAATTTGTGGTCTCTCTGACTTTCTGGTTGGCAGGGAGTCTATGACAAAAAGAACATTATGTTTATGAAATTGTTTGAGGGAAACTGGAAAGTGGAGCCAGTATTTGTAGATTCAGAACGCTTTTGCAAGCACACGAAGCCAAAAACTCGAGAAGATTACAGACGATGTAGCGGTGGAAAAGGAAAGATTGCATCAAAGGTGACAGTGGCAGGGGTCTTTCAGCCTTCTTCTATTTTTAATCTGCCACCATTTTCTTGGTATATTCGTGGATTCACCGTCAAGACCACCAAGACTCTCCTCAAAGATATACAAAACCTAGCTGCGGCGATCCGAGGTGTTTGAAACGCACCAAATTCTGTATCAATAGGTTATATACCGTTTTGGTAGGATACATTAAACAGTGTTCTAAAACCAGTTTATTATTAATCCGAATAGCAAAATAATAATTTTCAAAATAAAAGAGTTTGATCTATTCAGGCGCACCACTAAACGTAAGTTGTTACGGCAGGTATTACAATACTAGATCATGATTTTATTAGCACGGAGTCTTGATTTGTTTTGAGTACTGAGCTTTATGTGAACTAAAAAAAAGTTTAAGTAGACATTAAACACAGCTTTACGTGATCAATTTGGATTAAAGAAGAAAATAATAGATTAAAAAGAAAAGATAAGACATGTCAACGACTCGATAGACAAGGTCCCCCGAAGTGTCTGTTAGAGAAACAAACACTGGATTTGTGTTTTATGACAATAGAAGAATGTAGAAATCGATCATGCGAGTTTCGCCTTGATTTCTTCAATGAACTTTGGTGCAATCGTTTGATATGACTTCTCGCTAGGGTGGCCAATGTCCCAAAACACGTAGCGAGATGCATCCGGGCACGCAACAGGTGATATCGTCGGCATATAACATCCATCAGCCACATCAATAAACCCTAATATAATGACCAATTAAGTAGAAGAACATATTATTCTGGGAAACAGAATTATAATGAAGCAAGATTGCAAGGTATATATTTAGTTTTCTTTATTGAGTAAGGTGGTTACCTGAAGCCTGAGGATTGTTGATCAGATCAAGAAGAGAATTATATATGTCTACGTAGACAAATTTGGCACCAGGAAGTGTTGTCCCGAGAATGTTAAGTTTCGTAGATAATTTTTTGTTGAATGTATCAGCCCATTGATTTGCAGGATCTAAACATACTTTCAGTAAATTTCCGGCCGCGTTTCTTGCTCCTGGCAAGCAACCTAGTGGTACCGTTCCAAGAACCGCAAATTTTCTTGCACCCGTATCATATAGACTCTTCATATAACAAAAGAAACTTTTTAGATAAAGTAATTAGTTTGACGACAACAAAAAAAAAGTATTTAGTTTAATGTAATTACCTTTAAAAGATTATCAGTCCAAGTGATCATGAGATCAGTGTAAGCTGAAATAGTGGATTGTGTCCTCCCAGTCGAAAAGGTGAGGGCAAGATCGTTGTTACCAGCTGAGATTAAATAAACGGCGTTTGATATAATTGCGTTTGTTTTTTCTTGGTTTCCTACAACGCCGTTTAGTTTAGCTATGTACTCTTTGAAATCTTTAACCTGATCTGGCAGCCATATAACTCCCTGTATACATTCATTCCACAAGACATAATACATTAAAATGAATGATAAAATTGGACAAAGTAACTCTAAATAAAATAAGTAACTTTTACTTGTGGTCTGGCTGTGCGTTCATCGAGTCCGGATCCACCGGATGCGAAACAAACACCGGTCGGAAGATCATTGTTTGAAAGGTTGCTATCATGGTAAGCTGGTAAGAGAGCTTTTAAGCCCAAACCTTCGGCTGCAAAAAAAAAAAAAGACTAATGTAAAACAATCTAATAATATCTGGTAAAATAAAAACTTTGATTACTAAGATCATTATTGAAAGTAACCTTGTAGTTGAAACTAGCTATATAAACAAAAACCAAAAAAAAAAGATAGAACAGAAGTTAACGTTAATAGCTTAATATATATACCAATTACGTCTGAGAAAACTCTTCCATTTCCAAATCTTCCAGTTGCTTTTCCGCCTGCGAAATTTCTACCATACGGAGAGTAATTGCATTTGGTAAGAGTCATGAGATTGTTGTTATTGCCGGTATCGAGTATCGAATCTCCAAAAGCGAAGAGTGCAGAAACTGGTGCAGTAGCTGAAAGTTCTCGAGCATGAACATGACCAACAAAAAACAAGCAAGTAGAAGACAATGCTAATGCTACTAGCATTGTAGAATGTAAAGAGAAGTTCATATTTTCGTATCTGTTCTATCGGTGTATACTGATGAATTTATATATCTATATATATATATGTGTGTATAAAATGGAATAGTGATCAATTTTGGAAAACAGCTCGAATTAACCCAATGAATTAAGAGGATATTTAGTATTTAATTACAATGATATTTAAATACAGACGAGAAATCTACCCTCTAGTCAAGCAATGATGGTGTTTATCTAGTTTCTTTTTCTTGCCATTTATCTATCCAAGTTCTTATCAAATACTTGATTATCGTCCTTATCAGTGCCTTCTAGTCAAAATGATGGATAGTACAAATTGGAAAGTCATTTACCGGATGACTTGTATAAGCAAGTAAATCATTGACCTTAATTTAAATATCGACTTCGAACAGTAATATATATCATCTTTTCGGAACAATATTCCCGTATAAGCCAACCGTATCCTTCCACTCTGTTTCTCATGATTGTAATCTCTATCATATTATATTATACCACATACGTAGTTTTTCAAAGAAAAGCCATATTTGCACATTTCATTTTTTATAACCAAGACAACACTCATTTTCACACAAAATGACCGATATATGTTCTTCGGCTTTCTTTTTGGGGTTTAAATTCTTATACCGAAGTAGGTCTCAATAACATATGCACGTTCCAAAGATGTCTATTACCAACGTAGCCGCAGTTCCAACTTATGAACCGAAATGCAAAAGTAAAATGTGACAAGACAAACGATAAGCAGTAGAGTAGATCTTTGCATTACAAACTATATAAAAGGTAGTTTCTATGTTCTACGTACAAGAGAACCCTCCTTACACAAATCAGAACCAACGATCACAAAATCAAATCCACATACCCGAAAAAAAAACGAACAATAAGAAAACCGGAAAAGAAAAAAAAATTCAGATAATGTTTGCCCCTGCATCCAGATTTGCCCAGCAAAATCAAACTCAACCACGAACTTTCCCTCTACGCCTGCAAGAAACCAGCAACAAGAACACAAAAGAAAGAATTACAACTTGCACACACAAAGATAAAACAAAACAAATTAATTTGGGCTTATGGACATTTTTACCTTGCCGGCGATGTTGTTGGACAACCAGTCAAGACCTTCGTAAAGACCCTCGCCTGAAGTGGCACATGTGCTCTGGATGTACCTGAAGAGAGAGTTGACAGACATATAAATACATTATTAGCAAGAGAACAAATCAACATGAGTGAGGCGGGGATTAAGGAGGATTCAGATTTTTTATTTTACCAGTGACGCTGACGGAGAGAGTGGAGACCAAGCTTATCAGTGATTTCAGCTGCGTTCATGGCATTTGGAAGATCCTGTTTGTTAGCAAACACGAGCAAAACAGCATCACGCAGCTCATCCTGTAAAACCCAAAAATGTGTTTGTTAAGTTTAACTTCTCTGGTCTTACCACAAATCAAAAACAATAAGCAGATAACACTAGAAACAGACCTCATTAAGCATTCTGTGCAACTCATCTCTAGCCTCAACAACACGGTCCCTGTCATTGCTGTCCACCACAAAGATGAGACCTTGAGTGTTCTGGAAGTAGTGCCTCCACAAGGGACGAATCTGAAAAGAAGTCCAGGTTTTACACCATGTCAGTATATATGGTACAAAGCTGATCAACAAAACATATTGTGATGCAAAACCAAAGCTTCTTAATGCTTCAAAGTTGGATTAATCATAATACCTTGTCTTGACCCCCGACATCCCACACTGTGAAACTGATGTTCTTGTACTCCACAGTTTCAACATTGAACCCTGTCCACAACAAAATTTGTAGTTTTAATCATCAAATCACATACATCTCTTGCTAAGATAGTCTATATAAATCAGAAACCTCTTTAGTCACAATATTGAAACTAATAATGATAAGCTTTTGGAAAACTTACCAATAGTGGGGATGGTGGTGACAATCTCACCGAGCTTGAGCTTATACAAAATGGTGGTCTTACCAGCAGCATCAAGACCAACCATGAGAATTCTCATCTCCTTCTTGGCAAAAAGCCTGCTAAACAGCTTCGCGAATGACAATCCCATCCTTCTTGCTTCACTTCACTAATCCAACAAAACACACACAAGAATCAGAGCCAACTTATATATCACAAAAGCACAATTGCATCAATGCAATCAGATCCAAACAGATGCAAAATCTCATTCCAAAAACCTAATGCTCATCACATCGTATTAGATCGTTGAGAATTTCGGAATCTAAACTTGAAGATGCAATCATTTTCACAGATCCAGACTTGGACGATCGAATCATTCAGTTTTTCTAACCAAAACATCAAAATCTAAGCTCATTAAACCAAACGATAAGCAGAATAAAACCTAAATCAAAGCTAGAGATCCAATTCCCAAACCATCAACCTAAGAACACAATGAACAACATACCTGCGAATTGAGAATGCATATAAGCAGCATAGATCTAGATCAGAACATACCTCTGCGTAAAAGTTTCGGAGATTATCTGATCGATAGAGAGAGAGAGAGAGAGAGAGAGACGACGAACGGAATTTGAAAGAGAAAGAGAGAGAGAGCTTTGAAAGAACGCTAAATGCGCGACGCCGTAATGTTTAATAACGGAGAAGAAAGATCTTTATAGAGGAGGAGGACGAAAACGTCAATTCACGAATATTATTTCCTTTTGAAGTACCGGAAATACCCCTTCGAAGACCGATTTGCAGAATGTTTTTTCGTGGAGGTGGGCTTCAGCTTACGCGGTTTACATGCGATGATGGGTGATTGGCCGTTCGATGGCATCTGTCCAATTAGAAGTTGACACGTCTTTCTTGATGTTCATTTTTGATGTTGACTTGAATTCGTAAATTCTCCTGATTCTCTTTCTAGAACAATTCAATTGGACAACAAATATTGGTTTTCCCCTGGGTTTCGGTTTGGTTTCACTTTAGTCTAGTCCAATTTTTTTTTCTTGAAATTTTAATTGAAGAATATGTTTTAAATTTACGGTTTGAATCCGAATCTTGATCAAATGTATTCTTAATTTTGTTCTATAATTGGTAGACCACACCGTAGAAATACATAGAAAGTAGACCATGAGATGATTCGGTTTTTTGGTTTGGTGTCGGTTTGTCTGGACTGAGCATGCTGGAAGACAATACAAACCATAAATGTCACGTTACTCACGTATGATTAATGTGAAATTCATTGGTATAAAATTCATAGCCACATCTTTGGCTCATTACAACATAAACATTTACTAGCAGTAATACATTTGAGCGTGAAAATTGGAATAGTTAACTTTGTTCATCCAAGATTCAACCCCTAATTTTTCTAAAAATCAATAAGCAAAAACATTTGTTTCTCAGATCCACAAGTTTCTCTAAACAATGGGAACAATAGTGCCAATGTAGCCAACTCCAGCAACAAAAAATGCACAAGCCTGTAAAAACAGATAAACATAGAAATATGATCCTCCATAGGCGAAGTCGTAGCATCCACAGAGGAATATATATAACCCAACAACGAGTTCCCTCCAGTTGATTCTGCAAAATAATTAACTATATATTATAAGTTACAACGTTCAAAATGCTTGAATGTGTGTGTGTTTTAAATTAAGAGTAGTTGGTACCTTTGTCCAAATCTGGTATAAAGCTTAGTTGTAGCTTTAGCTATTAACTTAGACTTGAGAGTATCGCCTAGTTTTTCTGTAACAACCCATTCGTTAACCCTTCCTGCTTCTAGTAACCCGATGAAAGTCGCCTTTGTGCGATGCATAGACATTACATTCTCGAATAAGATCCAAAACACAAGAAGATGGAGTGATCTGCATTTAACAATTATCATCAAAGTTTAACTTCATAAATAAGAAATGAGAAAACAGAGTTTTTAATGGAGTAGTGTTGTTAGAGATGTTACCGCGGTGTAGCGAGGGCGTTAAGGAGAGTGATAGTACTTGGAACATAAACAGTTGCCCACTTAGGAACTTGGAGCTCAGGGAATAGCACAGTTGTTGGTAAGATCAGACAGTAGAAGACAAATGTGAAGATGTGTACTACAATCTTCCTTATGAAGAAGAAATTGTATATGAGATACAATTTCTTCCACGCCGACACTTTCTTGTTCTGTAGAATCTCCAATGTCATCTTCCTCCAGAGGTTAGCTGGGCCACAAGACCATCTATGCTGCTGAAACCGGTATGCTTTGAATGTACTTGGCAATTCATTTTTCACCTAAATTTTTTAGAAAATAATTTTCTTTAATGAATCATTTAAAGAACAATTTGATTAAGTTATAAAGTTTTATTTGTAGTACCTCGACGCTATGGACATAGACAAATTTCCATCCATGAAGACAAGCTCTTACAGCTAAATCCATGTCTTCTACTGTTGTTCGATCTTTCCATCCTCCAGCTTCGTTTAATGCTGCGATTCTCCAAACTCCCGCGGTTCCATTGAATCCAAAGAAAGCATGGATTGAAGAACCAGATTCTTGCTCAGCCAAGAAATGGTAGTTTAGTGACATTTCTTGCATTCTTGTCATTAAGCACTCGTTCGCATTCACTACATATGTAACAAAACACATACACAAAAATGTAAGTGAAATCCTCTAAGTTTTGAATCCAAACATAACCATTTAAATTTCCAAGAATGTAGTGATGATTTTTACCAAACTTCCAACGGCATTGAACAAGTGAGATTTCATGGTTGTGAATAAGAAAAGGAATGGTTCGAGCTAAGAAGTCAGGGTCAGGTTGAAAATCAGCATCGAAAATGGCGACAAATTCGCATTGTTTCACATAGTTGTGCATCATTCCTGCCTTTAACGCTCCTGCTTTGTATCCGACTCTGTTGTCACGAATCTCTGACATTATGTTTATACCTTTTCTCGCCCATTTATCACATTCCGCATTCACCAGTTCCTGTCTTTTCCAAATCATTTCATACGTCAGAACTCTCCATAGATTAATAAGATATCATTCATAAACCACAGAGAATTTTGGGGGGAAAAATTGAACAAAGGACCTTACTAGCTGGATCTGTGGAATCATCAAGAACTTGAACTATCATTCGATCCAACGGCCAAGATAGCCTGCAGGCTGCTCCTATAGATAACTGACACACCTGTGACACCAAGAACATGTCTCCTTCATTACAAGTGTACATGTATATTAATATAATAAAGTTTAGTTACAAAAAAACTAATAAAAAAATTACCTCTTTTTCATTGTACATTGGGATCTGAATAAGAACCATTGGGTAGTTTGTGTTGGCTAGCTCAAGATCATCATCGTTTATAGCTTCCCATTTGTGTACTTTCTCAGGTGTTCTTCTAAGTAATTTCACAATGACTACAACTATGCTCATATAAACTCTTTCTATGAACAGCAAAAATGACATCACCAGACATATTGTCACTAAGAATTTCAAGATTGGTATAAAGACAAAGATTCTTGTCTCCTTCCAAATGTATAAGATTTCTCCAATAATGCCACTTCTAACAACCTCGTCTGTCTCTAGTGATGATGCTAAGTTGCGTCTTTGGACCTTAGAACCCAAAACCCAAAAAAGACAAAAATATTTAGATATAATGTGAAATGATTAAGAATCATGTGAAGTGAAACAGAGAGGGAGAGAAATTATTTACCAGAAACCACGAGGAAGGTGGGAGAGAATCATAAAGAAAGAGGAAGAACTTCATGAATGGTGACATTTTTCTCCAAAGCTCTGAAGAAGCTCAAAACATGAACATGGAGGAATGGTTTTTTCCTCTAGCAGAGATCTTGCTTTGTGTCCTGAGTTTGATGGTTCATATTAATGTCAGAACCAGATCTTGTTTTTATTCCTTCATTTTTTTTTTATATAATAGCTTAGCTACAAGCATCACTATATTCTCTTCATTTCGATTTATTATAATCTAAACAAATTAAAGAGAGAACAATATAATTATAAGCTATGATTTGGGTTGGGATGGATCGTTAGTCAATTGCATCCACTTGCTCAATCCCCCCTGGTAGATAAAGTCGAAGTAAATGTTACAGTTGTACTCGTTATTATTTGGTGAAAAAGTGATGTTGACTTTGCTCTTATTTTTCTAATATTGAACATTCCTCCTCTGCTTCAAAACATTGTTCATTCTCTGATGGCATGTTATTATTTTCTCTCAAGACTGATGATTAAACAAAAAAAATTTTGACTTCGTTTTTTGAGAAATATTGCAATTAAAGCTTAGGTTTATTACGGGAAGTAACATATAGACAGCAAAACATGACGTGTAGATGATGAATGTTATATATGATTGACTATATCGCTTACAAAGAGAAGATCATCAACGTAGTAATTGAGGGCCTAATTGCAGGGATTGAGAAATCATAGGAATTGGAATGATTATTTTTCTTAAGTGGTGCCCTTAATATGATGTAGGGTTGGATTTGTGAATGCTTAGTTTCAAAAGCTGCAAAAAATACTAGGTTTCAAAAAAAAAAAAAAAAAAAAGCTGCAAAATAAAAAAATGNATAAAAATGAAAAAACAAGAAAAAACGATGACACATTGAATCTGCATTATCAATAGAACAAAATTGAAGCAATATTTTGGTGGGTTTATTGACACAGAACATGTGCTTAAATGTCAAAAAGAGTCATTCTAAAAGTCATTAACCTTTAAGAGATTATCACTTACAATAGATAGAGCTTCAACGCAAATGCAACACGAGCCAAATAAAGTTTTTGAGAAATGAAATTTGAGAAAATTTGAGAGTTTTTCTGACTTTACCTTAGAACCTTTCTCTCTGCCCCCAAAGAGATCTCTTCACTATGGCTTAGCCAACCACTTTCTGCTTCTTCACAACTTGCACTCCCTATTTTTTGTTCACAATAAGGTGGAAAATGATTGGAAATGGAATGAACATGAACATTATTTTGTTTATATGGTAAACAAACTCATTATTCTCGCACGTCTTAGATTCTCCGGGTCCATACCATATTAGCTTGGTTTTTTCTTCGTTTTTGGAAAATATTTCTTTATATGCATTCCTCTGAATATAGACAAACTAAGTACCTTACAATTTTATACCATCTGAAAGAAAAGAAATAATTATATACTATATATAATTAGTCATTTAATTACAAATTCAAATTCTAGTTTCACATTACAAAAGTAATAGTTTGCAAATTGCAAGCCAAAGACTAGATCTTAGGCTTATGTATATAGTTGATGGGATGTATTAAAAACGTAAATAAATGGGTTGGCATTGGTCATTGATGTTTACAGCTACGCAAATTGGGAATATTAATTAGAACATAATAATTGTGAAAAAGGGATGAGTTTTCGCACGTGCCAAACACATCAAACCATTCAATCTCAATTGCACCCTTTGGTGTTCCCATGTGATGTGTTCTTCTCTATCCTAAAAAGTCATTTTTCTTTCCTTTTTGTATTTCAATTTGTGGGACTAACACCAAACCAATTTCACAACAGAAAGTGAAACTTTCACACCGGAAAAGTTTTAAAGCCTTTTCAAACTCTATCAATTAACAATAATACTTTTTTCTTCAATCATCATATTATTCATATTATACAGTTCTTGCATACAGTGAACAAATTAATTAAGACATTTATATCCAACTTACTTAGACACTGATTGTTTTCAATATCAATACGTATTTAAATTTCATTTATATTAAATTTTTAACGTTGAAAAAAACGTGCATGTGACTGTATGATACAAAAGGTGGACAAATGCTTGCTGTTAAGAACAAACTTATAGTTGACTATAAGAAATAAAAATAAAAATCTTTCGTTTACTGTATCATATGCATCAGAAAACTATATTACACATATCATCCCTCACTACAACGCTTAGACCTTCACCACCATCAAAGCTCGTCGTGTCCAATGTCAGCTTCCTCCGTTACCAAAACAGGTCCTGACTTGTGACTCTGGTCCAAGCCCTTGTCGTCGTGTGAGTACAGACAATCCGCTGACGGATGAATAACTCCATACCCAAAACCTTCGGCTGAGTTACAATAGGCTTCCACTTGACCGTCTTTGCCTTCAAGATTCACATTGTTGAGGACAATGTGGCTGCAAGGGACTGTGTCGCTGCATGCAAATTTGATGGCTTTCTCACTTTTAGTTGTCCCGGTTATGTTCCGGTACATTATCTGGCTGATTTTAACCGCCGAGGTCTACATTATACCAAAATAAAGAACGAAAACATATCTGAGTTACTTTGAGTTTTGTCTTTGATAGAATAATCACGAGGTTGTACTGTGGTTGTAAAGAAATAAACCTGGTTTTGACAGGACGTTGGATTATCGCAGTAGAACTGATCAATGAGTATCGGGTTAGAGACGTCTTGCATCTGTACGTTTGTGAATCGAACACTTTCAACGTAACCAGAACCTCCCTGGTCCAAGTACACAATGACTTTTTATTAGGATAGAAGATAATAAAAGTTATCAGAGTAAGATTGAAGCTTTTGTTTTCTTTATTACCTGATATGTTTTGATTCTGAGTCCATTGGTTGTCTCTTTCAAGAACGCAGTGTCCAACACAACGTTTGTTACAATGCCTGTTGAGTTATTATTCCCAAGACTTCCAATGCTGCGAGAAATCCCAAGGATTATAGTTTGATTTGAAACAGATGTTAGTCTACGAATTTGATGATGTACCTGATTCCATGTCCAGGTCCACAATAGATCTTCTTCATCTTTATATTAGAGCTCGCATTCACAATCGAGACACAATCATCCCCTGTTTAATCCAATCTTAAGAGATTAGTACATCCGTAGTTGGAGTTCAAGCATGTTTCATATGCGTAAATATTTTAGCTAAAAGAAAAAAACCTGTGCCGATTTTGCAGTCCTGAAGGACAACATTAGTAGATCCAGTGATATGGATACCATCAGTGTTGGGACTATCTCCTGGAGAAGAGACCATAACTTTGGAGACTCGAACTGAGTTTGACCTTGCAATGATAAAATTCATCTGCTGGCTATTCTGGATCGTCAAGCCACTTACTTTCACACCTGTACTAGATTCTATAGTTAGTGCCTGCAGGGAAAACAAAAAGCTAGTTTAATCAAACTTCACAAGAAGCCATTAATAAGAAGAAGAAAAAAGCTGGTAAAGGCAACGGTTTCCTACCGTTGGTGCACCTTTGCAAGGCTGCAAGAGAGCAAGAAAGATGTGTAAGATTCTGATAAAAAAAACTCGAGACGTTTACTTTTTTGAGTAAAGAAAGCTAATTTTGGGTATAGAAGATTGTACATTAGACTTGTTTTTCTTGCAAGAAGCAGCCCACCATTTGCTGCCAGAACCATCTATAACTCCATTCCCTTGGAACACGACCCCTTTGAGTTTCGAAAACTCGAGCCAAATTCTTTGGAACTTTGGGTCCCAGTTGCTAGGCTCGTCTGGTGCCACTATTGTTCCGTCGATCTGCATAAAAAAATTCTGAACTATAACATACCATAGATAGTTGTATATAAATAGTAATGGTCTAATTTCTGTTTTGCTGCTGAAGAAAACATATATTTAGGACTTAAAATGTTAAAATGACCTGAATGACCAACTTTTGTTCACATGGACCAGTGAACTTTGTTGCATTTACTAAATAACTCCGTCCTTGTGGTACCAATAACACGGATTTTGGCGTACCACAGGCCTTCTTCCATGCGCTCACGAATGCCTGATTTGATAAAAGCATTGCACAACAACAGATTAGTTTTACGCAAAAAAATGTCAAAATCTATAGGTAAAGTCTAGAATTCAAATTAGGGGGAAATGTTTTCTTCCAGACATTTTCATGGAATAAGCAAAATGATCACAAACGCACCTGAGTATCATCAGCAACTCCATCTCCAGCTGCACCAAATGTATCCACATTCACCAGGTTCTTACCAGAACTTCGGCTTGTGAATGACGGCAAATCAAAGAGCTTTGTATCGTAATCATCATCAGCATCATCTTCCGGTATGTCAAAGCTCTCAAGCTTCTCAAGGATGTCGAGATCGGCGTACACCATTTTCGCTGCAGCTCCATAGGAAGTTACCATTAACACACCAATAAGGGAAAAAATGAAGAGCTTATCCATCATATGCCTCAATCAAAACACTAAGAGAAGATTCCTGTTTGATTATATCCACTTCCCACTAATGAGATTTCTTTGCAGAGAGATTGGTTTTGGGGTGAATTTATATACATACTAATTAGTGGGGGTTTGTGGAGCTTATTGGCTTGGCTTAAAAGTACATGAAGAAGAGGCCTTATTTTTCTACAATATCTATGCTTAAAGCACAAGTCAAGTGCTTTAACACTTCTTTGCTTTACTCCAAAACCTCTAGAACACAAACTCTTCGTGGTCAACTTGTTCTTGATGAATACTGGTCCCATGAGATCTGAAATAAAACAAAAACAAAACGAGAAAGAAGACCCTGAGAATCTCTTAACTTTTTATCCCTCAAGATGCTATTTTAAGATCGTTAGACATGATGTGGTTCTGAAGAACGAAAAGCAGACATTTTGTAGTATATCAAATGACAGAAATAGAAAAGGTCAGTGAGTTTGTTGCACCAACCTGGAAAAATAAAGAATCTTATCCTTCTGTGTTGTCCTTGTAGAGTGTCAATCATGTGTTATGGCTTCAAGTAAAAGAACCAAATTTCAAATGTGTCGAAGAAAAGATGTGAACTTTGCAATTAAGTACGCTCTTCTTTTTTATGAAGCTAAAGCTAAACTCTGTCCATTATCAGTTTTTCAAGACGACTGAACTATAACCGATCTCCCTCATGAGCTCTCGTGAAGAAGCAATCTCTCTGATTCTCCTGGAGATTTCAAAGTCACCAATTTCAAAGTAAAATTTAGAAACTTGAATGTAAACAGCGAAATTCTCAGGTTCAAGATCCATCAAAACTTCAGCTGCTCTTCTTCCTATTGCTTCGTTTCCATGAATCCTGCAGCTCTGCAGTAACGAGCTCCACGCGACGCAGTCTGCATCCCCACGTGCCTTAAGAAGCAGCTTCTCGGCCTTTTCCACCAAACCAGCACGCCCTAACAAATCCACCATGCACGCATTGAGCTTTCTACCTGGAGAAATTCCGTACTTAGATTCCAATGAGCTGAAAATCAGCTCGCCTTCTTCAACAAGCCCAGAGTGACTGCAACCTGATAGTACAGACAAGATTGTAACTTCGTCTGGTATGAGATTCTTTTGATCCATTACACTCAGCATCTCAACGCATTCTCTTCCCATGCCATTTCTAGCGTAGCCATTGATGATCGACGTCCAGCAGAAGATGTTAGGTGAATGAAGCTCATCAAACACCTTTCGAGATAGTTCATTCTGACCGCTCTTTGAATACGCATCAATTAGAGAGCACGAGACTGCAACATCAGATGCATAGCCGGATTTGATGGCACAGCAATGTACAAGCGTGCAGCTATGTGGACTTGCTTCTACAGAGAGTGATAAAGCCTTGAGGACAGTAGAAAGAGTGACTTCATCGATTCCAGTTCCTTCATCAATCATCAAACCAAAAATCTCGATGATATCTTTAGTGATGCCACAGTGCATCAGAGAAGTCATCAGCGAGTTACAACACTCCAGACTCATCCCAGGCAAACTCTTGTAAACCGACACAGAACTCTCAATGTCATTGCATTTGCCGTACATGTCAATTAGACCAGACTGGACATGAAGACTTGAAACGTCAAAACCCATTTTGTAGACATAACAATGGATCTGCTTCCCGGATTGAATATCGCTGTTTCTGCTACAGAAATTCAGAAACGACATGAATGAGCTTATCGAAGGTCTCTTCCCCCAAAACTCCATCTTTCTAAACAAATCAAGAGACTGAAGCACATAACCATAATCCGCACACACAGAAACAATCGAGTTCCATGATATTACATCCTCTTCAGGGACAGCATCGAATGATTTCTTAGAACCGTATAAATCACCGCAAGCAGAGTACAAGTCCACAAGCGCATTAGCCACAAATATATTAGCAACATTCCATCCAGATTTAATCACTAGAGAATGCAACTGCTTCCCTTCACATAACAACCGATCATTAGAACAACCACGGATCATATAACAATAACTTAACCCATTCTCAGTAACACCTTCAACTTCCATCCTATGATACACTCTAAACAACCGCTCTGAATCTCCAGTCTCGCAAAAACATCTCAACAGCAAATTACAAACAGCTAAATTCCTCTCAGGCATTTCATCAAACAGCTTCAGAGCAACATCAACAAACCGCAAAGAAGCATAAAGACCAACAAGTGCAGACCTGACAAACACATTACATCCAAACCCAAGCGAAATCACCCTGCAGTGAACTTGAATTCCTTCTATACATAACCATTCATCACCACTACATACACTAAGAACAGAAGGAAACGTAGAAGCGCTCTCTCTAAGACCATGAGATACCATCTCCGCGTAGAGTTCAAAAGCTCTAACAGAACACCCATTTCGGCTATTACCAGAAATCAAAAGATTATAAGTAACAACATCTCGTACAGACATTCCATCGAACACTTTATGTGCAGACATCAAGTTCCCGGATTTAATCAACTCATCAATCTTACGGTTATGGGTATAAACTAGCTCGTTAGGGTTAACTTCAAGTAACGAGCCAAACTCCAAACGAGTAGCCGACGTAAGCAGCGGTGCAGAACACATATGTTGAGCTAAAGTAGTTGCTCTACGAAGAAAGTTCAAAGCTTGAACTCCTCGCATGTTTCCGACACAGTAATATTCTTACAACCTCAATTCGTATTTAAATTCAATTTTAAAACATAAAAATTAATCCTTTTTCGCTCCTTGCTCAACAAGTATCACTTTTTTAACATAGAAAATAACATAAAAATCCAAACTTTGACATATTTGAATAAGATAATGTTTTTATTATTACAGAGACGGATCACAAAAGGCTCTTTTCTTTCCTAATCGAGCTTTACAAGACTCAGAGAGTTTCAGAGCCAAAAGCAATTTCGTCTTTTTTATATCACAAGCTACTACAATGCTCCTCCCCCACACACACTCCCACTCCCCTCCCCCCAACAAAAGAACACAATGCTTCGAAGAAGGATATACATGATACTTACAATATTGGCATAGTAGATTAACAACTAGCAAGTAGCTGCAATTGCCTCCAAGAGAGAGACCACGAATTGCATCTGAGTGTCTTCATTGATTTTGGAGAACAGAGGAACGTGGACGAAGAGTGACTTGTGTCCCTTTTGCTCTGCGAACCTGAGTGAATGATAGTAGACGTAGTTGCACACAAACCGTCCAGCGTCGTCTGATTGAATGACGTCGAAGCCTTTATTCTTTAGGAGTGTGAATATTGACTCTGTCGAACATGAAGTCTTTGATGACACCGAAAGAACACATTAGAATGTTGCAAGAAAGAACAAAAACAGTGAGTTTTTCGGTGAAGTGTTTGTATAAATATATACCTCTTTTGCCTTTGAAATGCTCCCATCTTCAACAACTATAGGAAGCCGCTGTGTAAAGAAATGTTACTACATTAGTTTCTGAGAGTAGCTCAACTAGTGTCTTGTCGGATTTGAATAATTGAATCTGTTTTTTAGTAATGGAAAGTGGATAGTTATACCTGTGGTTGCCAGCCTAATTGATCAGGACAACGGAAATGAGCTTCGTTCACTGCTTGTCTTTCAATTGCGAATTTCGCCGCTCCGCTATTCACTCCAAGATGAAGCTAAAGAAGCACAACAACCAAGCGAAAAAAGGCATCTCTTTTTAGATCTTTAAACCATCAGAAGAACACTCAAATCACAAAGCTTTTTTCTTCATTTCGAAGTTATAAATTCTTCAAAAATCTAAACTTTTTGTAAGACCTAAACAATCTTTAGCTCCAAAACACATCAAGTAAGAAGCAGAAGGCGTTAACACACAAGGGAGCGTTCAACCAATAGTAAGAGCAACAAACAAGAACCATGAATAGATAAAGTCAATGCCTTAGCCTAAGACTCATCACTTAAGATGGAAGAGTAAACACAGCACAATCACACACACTTCAACCACAGTGTAAAAGTCATCAAATTTGTTTAAACTGATGACCTCAGGGATCAGTGTTGAAGTGGAGAAAAAACAAACTAGACTGAACAAAGAATTAGACAAATCAATCATCAAGAAATTAGTAAAGACTTGTCTCACCCAAACAACAGTTCCGTTGCTGTTCTTATCACCAGAGACAACAACACTAGACTCCAAAACCTCATAAAGCTGAGCCTTTGCACCTTCCCCTGCAGTCTCAAGAACAGTGCAGCTACCAAGACTCAACCCAGAAGGCAACCCTCGTTTCTCCACATAAGATTTCAGATTATTGGCTATCTTCTCAGTAGGATTCTCGGAAACACCAAGAAATCTCTTGAAACCAGTCACATGAATTGTAATAGCTTTTGGTCCTTCTGAACCCATCTCAAACCTTCATAAAAGTGAAAACACATACAAAAACTGAAATTCACTAATAAAAAAAAAAAACAATAATAACCAATCAAAGATACACGATAAAGCAGACCAAAACCAACTTCTCTGATGATTGATCGTTAATACCTAAGGAAAAGAATTTGATTCAGTTCGTGATATATATAATGATTTAAAGATCGAATTTTTATTACCTGATTGAGTAGAATCAAAAACCCAAAAAGCTTAAAGCTGTTCTGTTTATTTGACTTCTGGATTGAGGAAAGAGGTAACAAAATTGTGTTTTGGTTTCTTTCTTTCTGACGAATAATTATTATAAGTGATGAATCGTTGTGTTTTTTTCCGCGGTGGACTTTGATTATAAGCACACGCCTCAATGGAACGCCCACAGATTACGAGTTTATTTACTAGAAATGCCACTAGCGTCGGGGAATGAAACGTTTCTCCGACACCGTCTCTGAGGTGGTCGTTATCCAATCGGTGAGAAGAGGGAGGATGATGACGTGGCGTGTGTTGATTGGGATAAGTATTAAAAAGAAGTTGCGATTCCGGCACATCATATATAAGTTGTTGAGCCGCGTTTGCCAACCGGACCCACCTACCGATGGGACTGTATGTACGAAATTGCCCTTCTTATTAGTTGAGGAAAACGTGCAAACATATACAACTCGTACTTGTTTGTCCAAAAATAATATAGAAAATACAACAACTTGTACTTTGTTCGAGAAGTTGTTTGTTAATATAGAATCTTTTTCTTTTAAATAAACTAAAAATGTTTGTATATTTTGAAAAGATAATCTATTTTGGAGTACTAATCCTTTTTTGTTGTAGAAATCACAAAAAAAAGATAAACTAAAGAATATTTCCAAACACCCCAAAAAACCTACAATTATCATATAGGTTTATAAAAATATAAGAATGAAACAAGATCAACTAATATTCCCTCTCCTTATAAGAATTTTTGCATTCTACGCATGTTTTCTGATCGAATTGTTACAAAATAAAGGAGCATGATGGAGAAAAACGGTCAAACTCAGTTGGAGCATTGGGTACCTTTTCAAAACCATTTCTACGCTCAGAAAAGAGTTAAATGAGATACGGTGTGGTGAGTGCATTAGATGTTCTGCATGTGCTATAAGGTTCAAGTATTCTCTATATTGTGTTAAGAGTGTGTTGAAATGTGGAACCACATTAAACGATGCGTAAAAATGATAAATTCATAAAAGCTGCTTCTACCGAGTTCGAATCCCGGATCATCTCATAAACGTATAATCATGTAAGATTGTCAAATATCGGCCTTCCATAGGAACATGAGGATGATACATACCAGGTTTGTCGTATATAAAGGTAAATCAGACTTGACTTGGTGTTTTTATTGTTATAAATTAGCATGTTCAAACAACATGTATATATATCTAAGATGAATTGAAGCTAGTCGAGTAATACTAAGATTCACATAAATCAACTTTTTTGTTTCGTGATATATCAATCAAATGTAAATTTTGTGAACATTAATTTATATTGACGATTTACTTGCAGTATGGGTCGTGTTTTCTGCCATCATAGTATCATACAAATTGAAGCATTAAGTGAAGTCAAAGAAGTATCTTAAGAATGACACAGCTTAGCAAATATTCTTACTAAAGTGTGTTTAATGGAATGTTAAAACATAAGTAGTCATGAATGCAAAAGTAAGATTTGGTATAGAGTCAGTGTCTCTTCAAATTACGTTCAAAGCTGAGAAGTACGAAACTACTGAATAAACTCGCTCATTCCCAAGACTCTCCTCGAACACCAAATCCTACGTACGTTTCAGATTCTTACCATCCTTTCTCTCTCCAACAACACAAACCCTAAAGCAACAAAATTAAACCCTAGAAGAAAATAGTCATCATCACATTTCATATGCCAAATTGTTATTACTCAAATGGAGACTTTCCCCAAATGGAATGTCTTTGAGCCTTTCTCTCTCGGAACCCATTATTGATTGCTTCATGGTCCTGCATTCGAAACATTAATTTCAACAATGAATTAAACTTGAGTGAAATTAATTGAAAAATATACATATTCAGCTGGAATGCTTTAATTAGTTGAATGGGTTTCTATAAAAGTAAACTGTGTGCAGTGTGAGCTTCAACACTATAAATGGGTTTTGGTCATAAATTTCACACATTGTAGTAGTTGAGGATCAATGATTCTCATTACCCCTCTCCTTGATTTCATTCTTATAATCAATAACAATAAATATATTTTATTTAATAATTATACCCTAGCAAGGGTTCAGAAAGTTTTACTGAGAGTGATGCTATTTGGATCTAGTTAATGCTTAGTTGTTTTGCTTTGGAAATTACATTTTGTGGTCGGCTAACATACATGGTTTATTTGTCTAAGTATATATGATTCTTTATTTTGAAACAAGATATAACAGTTATAAAAAAACATAATTAGTTTCTGGAATTACCTCGAGAGCATTGCATGAGAGTACTGCATTGTTGTCATCCTCGCAAAAACATTGATCTGAGGCAGCTCTCTTGTTCTGCACTGGAGGGAAATGGGCCCACTTCACCATCCCCAAATCAAACAAATTGAAATCATAAAAAAAGTTATCAGCTAGATCTCTCCATTAATCTGACTAAAAGATGAAAACTAAATTATGGTTGTTATCTCTTCAAGTTTTAAGTTGAAGTAAACTTTTAAATACATTTTTGGCAGCTAAGCTGAAAGCTTCCTTGTGAGCCATGCTTGGATTCTGAGACTTCAATCTCCTGATCTCTTCCCTGCTCCAATTTAACCCCCAAAAGGAAACTATGTTACAAATTTGTGAAATCATATACATACAAATGTAAATTAAGAAAATTAATAGACATAGTTTCTTGAATCGATTTCTTACTTGATGAAGCAGTTGTAAGCGGAAGGAGCTCGTTGTCGTTTCTCAGGTGCTATTCAAACTCAAAAAACAAATTATTTAAACAAGCGAGATTAAAGGAAGCTGACAAAAATCAAATTATACATGTATATATATGCACAAGCGTACGTTTGTTGACAACTTGGTAAACACGAGATACATCTCTATCTTCATCTTCATTGTCTGAAGATGTAACCAAAGTCGTTGGACTGTTCTCCTTCTCTTGATTCACCTTGCATGACTCTTCTTCCACACGATCGGTTGTAGCTGCAACCTCCTCTTTCCCCGCCTACACACAGATAAATCAGAATTAATCAGAGTGATCGATGTATATATAAAAGTAGAGACCAAATGCATAACAGATATGTTACGGGAACCTCATCCAGATGAGAGAGAGAAGTTAGGAGATGGAGAGGAATGAAGGAAGCCTTCATCAAATTGACAGAGAGAAGGCTTGTGCAATGCCCACATCTCACAGTCACAACCATTGAAAGGCTCGTGAACGGCACACTCACCTGCAAAACATGTATACCCATCAAATGATCATCTACATAGATAGAAAAAGTGAGGAAGAGAAGAGGTAAAGATGTACGTACCAGCAAAATAGTGGTGCAAAAACCACACTGAACATGGCAAATCTGCCCAGGCAGATCAAACAGCTGGTTGAGTGTTGTCATGTTGGGCATTTTTGTCATATAGAAAGAGAGAGAGATTGTGTGTACGATGAATGATAGGAGATATGTGTGTGGGTGTGTGTTATATAGATAGAGAGATAGGTATTGTTAATCATTAATGCAAATATTACATCTTTCGAGTGAAAATACTTTGGTTATATGCTAAAATGCACTACTTAATTCCTCTTGTGTACGTCGCTATCTCACTTCTAATAATTGGAATCTTCATCGTCTCGATGAGCTGTGAGTAGTAAATGATTCTCATTCTTTCTATTAATCACGTTCCTAACTCCTTAGTAAAACAGGAGAAAATAAAATTAAATAATGAATAGAATATAATATGATGTGTTTTGCTGATGATGGAGTTCTAGTGACATATTTTTTTTGTCGGCGAGTTCTAGTGACAATTCACTTGAATTTTCTTTAGGTCTTTTGTCCAAGACGTTTCTTTAATTAAGATCCGGTTCCCATTATATAAAAGCATTAATTTAAAAAGAAGTATATGTTCCGAGGTGACATACATAGGATGATAGGAACGTGACATTTTGAAAGTTTATCATTAGGATAGAGATTAGTTATCAAAATAAGTTTAATTTAAAACCCATATATGAACCCATAAACGCAAAACATATAAGCTCCGTCATATTCTATACCTTTTACAAATCCACATAATGGTGCATGATAAGATAGGTTATTGCAAGATCAAAATAGGATGACCACCAGAATAAGAAAATGTATATATATACATATATATATAACCAATGGTGAAGAGTAGGGAAAGAGTATGTGTAGTGTTACAAACTTACATTAAACGTGTAAAAATGGAAAAGTCACGTTGCACAAGAGCAGATAGACAGTAGATCGAAGAGAGGATAGGTAATAAATGATGTGGTGTGTGTGTAGTAGTAGTAGATCGGTTTGCAAGTTAGAAAGAAAAAAACAAATGAAGTTGAGAAAGAAATGCCTCTTTGTCTCATGTGTAGTTGTCTCTTTAAATGGGATTTATTGCATCTCTCACTCACAAAACACAAGACAGTCTTTGGAGTTTAGGTTTGAAATGAGATTGAGAGTGAAAGTGCAATGAGTTGAGACTAGTGCGGGTGTTTCTAGGAGACTCATCATTTTTGGTAACTCGGAATCTTAGGATTTTGTCCTTCTTCTCTCACAATTTGCTAACTGTTTCTTGACCATTTTACCCAAAGTCTTCTTCTTCTCCCTCTCTCTTTCAGTTTCAATTTATATTCAAGTTTCAGTGCTCCTCTCTCTCTCACCTCATGTTGTTTCCAATTTCCACTGTCCCTCTCCTTTATTGCTCTCTCTGACTCACTTACTCTCATTTCCTACGTTGTCTTCAACCACAAGACAAAGACTTAACATATAATATATTTACGCTATTTTTTACTGATTTATATATTTCTTTTTGTGCGCAGCATCCCATGCGACCCCTTTCCTCGTCCCACACAAGAAGTTTCTACAACCCGTTTTTATCTACCAAGCAACGAAATCAAACTTACGACCAATTTCACGAGTGTTCAGTGGAAATTGTTACACTTTTTAGGACGTGCGAGTACTCGATTGGGATCAAGTTCCATGAAATGTTATCACGGTTTAAAAATCTTCTCTACATTGCCTAATCTTTTTCAATTTTTCCTATATATCAAACGATTTAATTCACTGCTTATGAAAGGGATGATAAATTCCAAAAGTTAAAAGAACAAAAAAAAAGGTATCCGCGAATCTGTCACCGATCTTAGCAAAACAAAGACATTCGCGGGGTGGAAATACATTATTATCAGCCAAATGTGATAGGTAACTTTGCCTGCCAGAAAGACAAATCTATTGTACTAAAAACGAAAGCTATATCCCGAAACAAAATGATCAAGCCAAAGAATGGTTCAGCTAAACATCCTATTTCTACCGTCACAATTCACTAACTAACCAGATCAATACGAAGCAAAATTGAGGAAATTTTCTAAAAAGAAACTATAATTCTAATAATCCTAACAGAATCTAGAAACTGCGCAGTAAACTATCAGAAGCGTGACTTAATGCAACTATTGAATATAAATATAATAACCTGGTAAAAAATTAAACCTCAATAAAAACAACCCATCTCAAAAAAATATCTGAATAAACGATAAGATAATCCAACTTTTTATAAAAAAAAAGAGAGGCAAAAAGACATAACACCTAATGATCATTCATTCGTTCATTCATTCATTAAGTCATCACTCTTCATCAGGCTTCTTGAAAACATAAGTGGTTCCACACTTTCCACAGTAATGCCTATCGAAATGACTCGCCATGAAAGTTCCAGGACCACAACTCACAGAAGGACACTCTTTCCTCAACCTCTGAACCTTCCCTGTTCCATCAACCTTGTAAAACTGCAGAACCGCGAGCTTCACTTTCTTGTGCTTGTGCTTGATCTTCTTCGGCTTCGTGTACGTCTTCTTCTTCCTCTTCTTCGCTCCTCCTCTCAGACGGAGAACCAAGTGAAGCGTCGACTCCTTCTGGATGTTGTAGTCGGCTAGCGTCCTCCCGTCTTCAAGCTGCTTCCCGGCGAAGATCAGTCTCTGCTGGTCCGGAGGGATGCCTTCCTTGTCTTGGATCTTGGCCTTGACATTGTCGATCGTGTCTGATGACTCAACCTCTAGCGTTATCGTCTTCCCCGTTAGGGTTTTCACAAAGATCTGCATTTTTGCTTCTTCTCTCGGAGAACGACGGAGCAGAGTTTTGCAAGAGGTTTTATATCAAGGAAAACTAGGGTTACACTTATTCTTAAACTAATGGGCCTTTGGCCCATATTAATTTGTATTAAAACTCTGGCCCGGATTAAAATCAAAGCCCGTTAAATAAAACGATGTCGTTTTAGAGAGAAATATCTTTAAGACGACCAAAAACAAGCAAGGGGGGGAATACCACAAAGCGAAAGTGTTATTTGCGTCTCAGCAAATCATTTTTTTTCCACAAGGGATTAAGACAGAAAGAGTTATCATCTCTTCGTGTTTGGTTTTTTTTTTTGTTTTGAGTGAAATTCGAATTACATTTTATCAAATGGCGATTGTTGCATCACTACCAGACGTTAATCTCTTCTCTTCTCTACCTTCAACGCCTCCAACGTCAGATTCATCGTCTGGAAATTTCCGGCCGAAACCGCCGATTCCGATACCGAAGTACACGTCACCATCCCCGCGAAGAACCAATCAGACTGAAACACAACAGCCGAGGAAGCAACAATCAACGAATCCAGCGTTGAAGCTTCCTCATCGCCAGACGAAATACTACAAGCCGGTGAAAGAAGGAGTAATCTCCTCTGATGGAGACCGAACCATCGTTATCGGTGATTCCGGCGTCTCTTACCAGCTTCCAGGAGCTCCATTTGAGTTTCAGTTCAGTTACTCCGAGACTCCGAAGGCGAAACCGGTTGGGATACGAGAACCGGCGTTTATGCCGTTTGCTCCTCCGACGATGCCGCGACCGTGGACGGGGAAAGCTCCGTTGAAGAAGTCGAAGAAGAAGATTCCTTTGTTCGATTCTTTTGATCCACCGCCGGCGGGAAAGTCTGGTGTTAAGTATGTTGAAATGCCGGGACCGTTTGCGTTTGGAAGGTATCCGAAGGAAGCGATGACGAGAGATGAGATTCTTGGGGAGCCGTTGAAGAAGTGGGAGAAAGGGATGTTGATTAAGCCTCATATGCATGATAACCGCCAGGTTAATTTGGGTAAGTGTCTTCTTTACATTTTGAGTTTTAAAGTTTCCGAATTTGACTTACGATTGTATGTGCGTTTACAGGGAGAGATGGGTTCACACATAACATGTTGGAACTAATACATTCGCATTGGAAGAGACGCCGTGTTTGCAAAGTTCGCTGTAAAGGTGTTCCCACCGTGGATATGGATAATGTCTGTCGTGTTCTTGAGGTATTCAAAAGTTTTCTCAAGGACCATTAGTATCAGGCTTAGCAGTAGTAGGCTTACTAAGTTTTGTGACTTGAGAGAGTAACAAAAGATAGCATCTTTGTATATCTGTTTTGGTACTGTTGGATGAGTGATGACCTGACTCTTCCGGCTTTTCTGAACTTTTCCGTTTTCGTTGTCTTTTCTTCTTTACCTAGGAAAAGACAGGAGGAAAGATCATTCACAGAGTCGGAGGTGTTGTGTACCTCTTCAGGGGTAGAAATTACAACTACAGTACACGTCCGCAGTACCCGTTGATGCTGTGGAAACCAGCAGCTCCTGTTTATCCTAAGCTTATTCAAGAAGTTCCTGAAGGATTGACTAAAGATGAAGCTCAAGAGTTCAGGGTGAAGGGGAAGTCACTTAAGCCCATATGCAAGTTGTGTAAGTATATCTTATCGTTGAAGCTTTAGTTTTGCTCTTTCCTGTTTTGTTAGTATTGGTAAGTATACATTAGTGTGCAAGAAGCGGTTAGACAATTGGGTAAAAAATTACTATTTATTTGTCTCGGTTTTGCATTGCAGCTAAAAATGGAGTCTATGTATCTCTGGTCAAAGATGTTAAGGATGCCTTCGAACTGAGTCACTTGGTGAAAGTTGACTGCCGAGGACTTGAACCAAGTGATTACAAGAAAATAGGCGCTAAGCTTAAGGTCTATGAATCCTTCAGTTTTTTTTTTTTAATTGCGGCTATACATTGCAGTGCAGCTTCATTGCAATCACTTTCGATCGATCTCATCGAAACATTTCATGTTATATGATTTGAAGTTGTATGTTCACTTGGCTTAGGAGTTTCTCTTGTCCACTACGTTGCAACATTATGCTTTGTTTCATGTTCTCTCTCTCTTTCTTTGGGATTCATATTCACTATGCAGTTTCTCAAGTTTCATCATCCAACATTTCTCCATGTATCTGACAAGCTTTCTCTTCATTCTTATCTTTTCACAGGAGTTAGTTCCTTGTGTACTTCTGTCGTTTGACGATGAGCAAATACTCATGTGGAGAGGACGAGATTGGAAGTCGCGGTTTCTAGACAATCCTTTAACTCCACTCCTCTCTGAGACTAAAATAGCAGATGAACTTGACCCCTCAGGTATTATTAACTCTTTGAGTACTCAGAAAACAGCATAAGGGTCTCCACTTTTCAAGCTAAATACCCCTAAGTTGCTTCTCATATACCTTTAATCTGTTCTTTTCTTTACAGACAAAACCAGTGAAGAACAAACAATGCCTGATCCAAATACGGTGATCTCAAGCCCCAAAATGATCTCACTCTGGAAACGAGCCGTGGAATCGTCTAAGGCAGTGATTCTCGAAGAGCTCAAGCTCAGTCCAGATGACCTATTAGAGAAGGTGGAAGAGTTTGAAGGCACTTCGCAGGCTGCAGAACACACTTACACAGCCTTAGTCTTGCCGGCTAATGATGGTGCCAATGATTACGTAGATGACGAGGACCGTCCAGATGTGTACAGTGACATAGACGATGACTTTGACGACGAGTGTTCCGATGATGATGAGTCGTTAGAACCGGTGGGTCCAGAGGGGTCTTTGCCCGTTGACAAGATAGTTAGGAAGTTGAGGGAGAAACTAAAATAGAGAGCCATAAGTGTTTAACTGTAATTTCATATTGTTTTGTGTATATGTTCCATATCTAAAACAGTACTAAACAGTAAACAGTCCCAAAAGAAAGTGATAAATATTCCTCCAATCAAATGTAACATAACCAATACAAGAATACAAAGCTGCAATTTTCCTACGGTCTTGCTTCATTAACACTGCTAAATGCATTAGCCATGTTATTTGCCTTTTTCTTGTAGAAGAGAGGAAAAACTTGTTAAATACAATTGTAAAAGCTCCTTGAGATTAAATACACCTATGTTTGAAATTTCATTGCCCATGAAACACAAAGTGTTGATGACATCTCATTCTCAAGCCTTATCTTTCTTTTTTATTTTGATGACATTCTCAAGCCTTATCTTGTAGGTTGTACGAGTAGCAATCAATCAAAACGAAGTCTCATTTTTCGTTTTGCATGTGCATCTTTTTCTCACGTTTTTTCACGTTCAGCTGTGGTTCTTGATATCAAATCTGTGGTCGAATATAGCCCTTTAAAATACAATTTTTGGTCCACTCTGGATGTAAGGTCATTGTCCGGCTCAGTAATTCCAACCACTTGTCGATACGGTACACAAATCTAAAAAACAGATTCCATATTTGTCAAATGTGCATTTATGATTTGAAAAATTGGTTGATAGATATACTAAGGAATGTGGATAATAAAATAAACTGTTTGTCAACTTCATAGATTACCCGTTTCGATAGGAACAGAACATTTGGATTATTGATCAAATGTGCATATTAACAGTTTGAATTGGTGTAGACTATACTTTTCTACAATTGGTGCAACTATATAATTTGTGATTTGATTGTGTAGTCACTTAACTCATGAATATCACAAATCTCTAGTTAATGAGTCGGTGGTCCCTTGAATCTTAGCTTTTTCATCTTTGCCTACATATTACAACAACAAATTATCATATGGCTTTTATTACCATGCTATAAAAACACAAACACGTACTTTTGTATTGTAGAGTACTTTGCAGTTTTTTCTTGCTTCCCTTTATTTGTAAACTCATTCCATATTAAGATTTGAGGTAGTACAGTAATCATTTACTGACTTGACGTCATTTGGAGGCAGTGTTTGCTCTCTCTATACAGTAAAAATCGTTTCAACTTTTACTACTATCTGATCTAAAACGGTAATTATTATACACTACTGCTATATATAAATAATTCCTCACCCTTGGATGTATAATATATAGTATGAAATGAATAAAAACAAATTGTCTTTGATGGAGAATACGAAGAACAACAATAACAAGGAAGGAGGAGGAGAAGAAGAATGTTCCATAGACGTAGACATACTCGCTTCTATCTTCTCCAACTTGCCACTACTCGACCTCGATTCCGCCTGCCAGGTGTCAAAATCCTGGAACCGCGCCGTCTTCTTCACCCTCCGCAGCCTAAAAGCCATACCGTGGCTGTTCCTCTACAAACAGAGGAGCTTCCCTCCGTACACCATGTCGTTGACGGCGACGGCGTACGATCCAAAGTCCGATAACTGGATCGAGCTCAAAACCTCATCGTCTCCGTTCCAACACGTGTCCGTCGCTCGCTCCTCCCACTCCACGCTGCTCTACGCGATCTCCGCGGCGAAACTCTCCTTCTCCCTCGACGCGTTTCACCTGAGCTGGCGACACGTGGCGCCACCGAGAGTGTCGAGGATGGATCCGATCGTGGCCGTCGTCGGGAAGAGGTTGATCGTTGCCGGAGGCGTTTGCGAGTTCGAGGACGATAAACTCGCCGTGGAGGTGCTCGAGGGAGATGCGTGGGAGAGATGCGAGTCGATGCCGGAGTTTCTCTCGGGATCCGCGTCGTCCACGTGGTTATCCGTCGCGGTGAGTGAGGAGAAGATGTACGTGACGGAGAAGAGATCCGGCGTCGCGTGTTGTTTCGATCTAGAGACGAAATCGTGGACGGAGCTTGCAGATTTCTCTCCTGTTGACACGTGTAGAGTATACTCCCGCGCGATTGGATTCGCTGGTAACCGTTTACTCATGGCTGGGATCACTGGAGAGGAGGAGAATCCGATGGGGATTGAGCTTTGGGAAGTGAGGGAGTTGAAATTCGAATGGATTGGATCAATGCCTAGGGCGTGTTTGGAGAAACTCAGAGGGATTGATTCTGATTGGCCGTTGACGTCGATTGCGTTTGATGCGGTTGGAGATATGGTTTATTTGCGTAATGCGTCGGAGGAGAATGGAGAGATTGTTGCGGCGGAGATTGAAAGAGGAAAGGTTGGCAAGTGGAGGACTCTGCGTAACGCAGACGCTAGATGTCACGCGGGAGAGAGAGTTATCGTTACGTGTTCGAACGTTGGTTTTAGCGATTTGAAACGTGCGTTTAGAGATAACTTGAGTTTCACTGTGGTGATGTGAACGTTAAAAAATATCTTTGAGTTTTACTCGTGTACGTTTGAATTTAAAGTTTTAGGTCAATGTCGTTGTTAGCTCTTTTTTTTTAATTTAATAATGTTGGATTAGGATTTTTAATAGTTTGAAGTGGTTACGTGGATAATAATCCAACGAAATTAGGCGTCAATCGGATGAGGGGATTATTCTTGTTAGGTGAAGACTGAAAGACTGATGAGGAGTTGTTCACTGCGCTTGAGTGAGAGTGACGTGCTTGAAAGTTAAATGTATTACGTAAATCAGCCCACAAGGCCCAAAATTGCAGCCCATTGATGATAATACTGCATTGGTCTAAAGAATAATAAACCACATTATGATCAACTACACGTGATAGGTTTTATTAAACGTAAAACTGGAACAGTTATAAGAATTGACATCTTACGATTTGTGAAATCGGTAGAAGACAAGAGTAAAGATTTGTGAAAACGTAAAAATTTGTGAATTCGGTACAAGACAAGAGTAAGGATTTGAACTAAACAAAAAGAAAAAACTGTTTCCTAGTTTCAATTTTCCACTACTCACTCAGGCCTGGCTTTTAAGAAAACATTTAAGAAATTATGGATCTTATGGTCCACTTTAAACCTTAAAATAAGCTTCCATATGAAACCACTATCACTATACACATGTAAAATAAGCCCATGTATTCGGCCCATTATATGTCACTACAAGTGTATAGCAGCACTCATCCTAAACAAAACCCACATGATTGGCCCATTTTATGGTACATTTGTTAACTTATTAATCAATGGCCATTGCACTGAATTGGTTACATGTGTCATCTGTAATCATAACAATGAACAGCCCCTTTACTAAACTACCATTCCACCGTAACGCATAACGAGCCTAATGATTGCAGCTTCGTTCGAGCTTTGTATCTGTGAAAACTAATTACTTTTTTAACAGGTTCACAACATTCGGCAATATGCGAGTCGAAAACAATGACAGGTATATATAAAAAAAAAAAGAACAATGACAAGTAAAATCAAGGGTCACATCCACGATTACGATCACCAAGACACCAACTCGAGAACCATCGTTAGCTAGAACATTAAAAATTGACTTAGACAGAATAAAAGAGACTGATCACAACATGTTTGAAAAGAGTTACAATTTCATTCACCTTTATTTTATAAAAAACAAAAGAAACAAACTCTGCTTTCAAAAAATAAATGAACGAATGGAAACAAACTTCATGCACATTTTTTGGGTTTCTTTACACTAATTGTTTGGCTCATCCAAACATTAACTGATACGTAAAATTAAGTCGATTATCGTGTACCTTATTATTATAACTGAATAAATATTTAGATAAATGGTAATAAACGAGCAAATGGGTATCACTGTATCAGCCCAAATATTTGTGCTGGACACTTTAAACGATCACAAAAGTGTTAAAAAGCATGTGGAAGTATGTCTTTCTGTATACGTTATAAACTTATAATAGAATCAACCCGTGGAAGAGTCAAAAGAAAAATTATATTCTTCGTAAGATATTAAATAAAGTGTAATGCGTACAAATGTTTATCGGATTATTAGATTAATTATTTCCTTACAAGACTCGATAGTGGAGAGTGAATGAAGCAAAAATCCACACAATCCAATTTAAATTAGATACGAAATCATTATTGTCCTCGGTCCCTCCAAAGTTAATCAATTGATTTTTGCTTGTAAGAAAGAAGAAAGATAGCATCATGTTCACTGAAGTGTTTTGAAACACCACCTTTTCTCGAATCTAATCTCCAAATAAAACACATTTTCGTTTAGATAAGAAAAAGAATGATATCTTTGTCGAAAATGGAAAATGGAATATGTTTGTATGCTTTTAAGCCTTCGTTTTTAACATGAAAAAAGAGGTAGGTTAACAAATTTAAATGATTAAAAAAAAGAAAAGAAATTAGATTTTCTTTGCACACATCTCCGTAATCCATTGCGCAAGAAAAACAAAAAAAAATTCGTATGTTTTTTTTGGCTTGCATGTGCTTACCGTGTGATTAATTTTGCTTTCGTATAAAAAATTTCATTGTTGATTCTGGTCCCGGTTAAATTACAGTAATCTAAAGGTAGGATTGTAATATTGGCACTCCTGCGGATCCAATCTGTCAGAAGATTAGAGTGGTAAAGTGTCCTCTCGTCTTGGAGGCCGCTGATTCTCTTCTCCGTCTACCTTAATTAAAGTGGAACTCTTAATTGTCCTGCCATGGCATATATAATGGTCATAGAAACAATTAAATCGAAGGAGAGGCAAGATTCTGTTGAAGTCGATTCTTGGTACATGAATCATTAGAATTATTTTTTGAGATTGCCTTTGCCAAAAAACATCGTTAAATTTACGATAGCAAAACTTAGTTTGATTCTTCTTTCCACTTGCTTAAAAGTGAACCGGGTTTGTGCCATTTGTTGTGCTTCCAATTTCTTCAGATTATAAATGTTTGCCATATTAGACAAAATTTAATTCAAATAAAAACCGGTGTGTGCTTTGAAATACGTGATACCAAGTTGAGAGAAAGATGTCCGAAGTTGCATAACCGCTCGACCGTCTAAGATAGTTGGATAGGCTTGTAATATTTGTTTGTAGAAAAAAGTTTAAAGACAGAATCTTTTTATTCAGCTTCGCTAATCGCTATAGAGAGAAACCGTAATAACTGAGCTACGTTGCTTCACAAAGATGTCATCACGATACATATTATTTCAATAATGCTATCTTGTGAGAAAGTATATATTAATTTTTTTAAAATTCCAATAAAATTAGAAAAACACTCTATTACTAAGACAGTGACGTCAACTTAAACAGATATGCAAAGTATTGTAGAAATATCTTTATGGCATAATGAAAGAAGATATAGACAATTATCTAATTTTTGTACAAATTAGTCAGATATTACACTTACACAAGGGTTTAGTTGACACTTGAGATCTTATTAATTAAACTGAGAATATAAATGCCATTGTTAAAGGAACTCAGAAAAATAACACTGTTGGTCATGATAAGTCAGAAATAGACCACTCGCCATTCGCCAGTCGCCACTTAATTTGTTAGAGAATTGACTTGCGGGGTGAAATCAAAAGAGGACACTAATAGCCGCCTAATGGGTTTACATTTGGAAAGTTATTTGGCTATTTAATTAGTTTCATTAATGCAACAATAAAATAAACGACAAATCAACATCGACTAACGTGGCACGGTTTCATTTAGTTTTGAGTTTGACTTATTTACTTATGTAAATATTTATATATCAAGATATGTCATATATTTGCCGAACTTTTTGTTCAACAAATGATGAACTTGATGATAAAAATAATATTTGACTTTGCAAAGCGGGAGAGCTCACAAACCACGATCACAATTAGGCCACGTTTAAAAGGAGATATTAGATTATTAGACAACACAGATAGTATAATAAATCAAGGATAACATAAACCAGAGGAGTTTTGTAAAAAAATTATAAAATGATCTATATTAAATTAAATACAGATCTAGCTTTTTACTTCATAAGTTAAATATATAAAAATTACGTTTGATAATAAATTGATTTAAAGGTAATATATCAACATTTTAAATAGTTTTCCAAACTTAAAAGTCTCTCAAAAAGCATTTCAATCAAGCTTAAAATTTTTTTTAAGCCTTAAGGACAAATAAGTCGATAGTGTATGAACATACACGATAAGAGGATATATAAATTAAACCATTGTTCTTAATACATCCATAATTAAATGAAACATGATGCATTTTCCCCCAAAAGAACTTAGCTTTCCCTTAAAAAAAAAACGAGTGCCTTATCTGACTATAGAAACTTGATTAGTTTGAAGTTTTGAACTATATAAAACAAATTCGGTGTAAGAAAAAAATAAAGCACTATCGCAATCGTTGTTATTTGCTTTCTATAATTAATTTTCCGTTCGATCGATATTCGGATATAGTTTTTTTTTTTCTTTTTGCTTAAAGACTCCAATCAAAATTTTATAATAGGGAATGCTCATTTATTTGTTTATTATGTTTAGGATATGTTCAATTGTGGAACCTCCGGGTTGAAGCGATCAACCGGGTCAGGCCCACAAGGACTACCAGAGAGGATCGTTCTTTTTCTATCTTTCTCTTATGTTTTCTTTTGTCATAGTTTCATTTTGGTAAATGGTAAGAGTAAGAATAGAAACACACAAAAAAAGAACATGAATTGAAGGACCACAAGGAAAGAAGTAACGTGAAAGAATGATTCAGAGACAACTTTTATCGTTTCTGGTAGATCGAAACCTTAATTAGTTAACTTTGGAGACATTTTAAGATTAGGTAACAAAATTAAAGACAAAGTTTGTACATCGTCTCATGGACCACAGACATAATACTAAGGACCACTTCCAACAAAAGAGAATATTAACTCAACAACCAATTAACACTTTGCTGCATCATATGATGACGATGATGTTTCTTTTCTTTCTGTTTCAAATGAATGCCCACAAGGCCACAACATCACCAGATTTTTGGGTTTATACTTTATACACAAACACGCACGTGCGAGTTTGGTATAGAATAAAATAAAATCAAAGAAAATTGGGTTTATTTCTGTTGGTTATATAAAAAATAAGGAAACTCGGTTATTCGAGTAATAGTAGTGATTATGGATGTAAGTGAAACCCAATTCTGACTAAAAATATGTAACGCATATATTCTCCGACCGCAGTGGACGTAACAGTGCTACCGATGCATTTTTATGATTATATTTATATTATAATGAAAAGCACCTTTGCGCTTTCGTTACATTATTTAAAAAGAAGATCTCCTTTTGTATCTTCATTTGTATATATATGCTCTAGATTTAGACCGGATCTCTATCAAAACTCGATATCTTGAAGAGTGTTATGTTAGAGGTGGTTGATAATCAATCTTAAGCTTGTAAAAACAATATATTAATTCTTTTTCCTGATGAAATTATATAGATATATTAAATCATTAACGCTGAATAACATTGGTCTGTAAACTATTATCATGTGAATATCACTATAACTTCATAATCAGAACTAGATATGTTTTGATATTTTGCATCTTAGATGATAATTGCAGATCTTGTGTGTGTAATATATATACAAAAAGGAATAGATTCCACGCTTACTAGCTAGACCAGACTGAATAGATTACAAATTTTGACCGCAAAAGATTATACAGGAATAACAGCCAGTGGTGCATACATCTATAGTTTGTAACTCAATAAACATATAACAATATGGTTCGTGCTATTTAAGCTGCATTTTATTAGATATTCCCCCATATATTATAAAAACATATCTCGTCAATTAGTCATTCACTACATACTGTTTATATTTTTATAGCTAAAAAAATAAGCATAAATTGTACACAGTATACAGATTGTTTGCCAGATTCCGCCCACGTAGTGCATTAGGATTGGCCCAAGGTTGATGTTTTATATTTGGTTGAAAACGGAAATTACTTTAAATATAAAACAAAATCTGGCTTACGTCCATCAAGACGGTGACGACGATGCATATATAAGTCTTGATTAAGAACATCAAAGACGAAATATTAGGTGCTCTTATTAGTTTTTTTTGATCCAGACGTTTTATTAGGTCCATCGTAGTCCACAAATATACCTATCTTGGGTTAGTATTCTGTTCGCTTTCTAGCACAGGTATGTCACATTTATTTTATTTTTTTGACTAATTTGTTTCTTATTCCTTACATAAATGAGATCAATTATTAATCTGTTATGCTCAGTCATGTTCAAGTGGTAGTATAAAATTGTTACCAATTCTATATAATAATAATAAAAATTATTTACTTTACCATGACATCGTCATAGATGATATTAACACTGATACCGAATGTTTATACAAAAAGATTCTTATTAGCTAGGAATGGGCATATACACCCCATTGATCGAATCATATCAATCATTTATCTTACATAAGTTGCTCGAATCATATCAATTATTTGTTCTGCATCATATTCCAAATGAAGATATCCACAGTTTTAAAATCATGCTATATGGAGCATTTTTTATTTTTTTGTATCAAACATATGTATGGATCATTTATATTTCATCATTAGTATGTAAAAACTCACTAGCTTATGTTATCATAATATATCTCGATATATGTGGTATGTTATCCGTACTATTCTTCGCTCTAAGATAACAGGAAATATTCAGCTCACTATATTTGAATGGTTCTATTTCAGAAAAATAAAAAATTTAAATAGCAATAATGTCATAAATATCCAGACTCCAAGAATGAGAGCTTAAAATAGCGACATACTAACCTAAACTAGCCCTTTATTAAATGTATAAAACATTTGTATATTAGAACCAGATATGACTATCAATTCAAATCTTAAACAGAGAAGCGGTTCAAGCTGATGTATGGATTAAACTAGTAATTCAAAACATCAATAAATCTGGGTTAGGATCAACGGTCGAGGTCCAAGTGAGTGAGATTGAGGGACCAAAGCAATGTTTGTTTTTTGTATGGATTCATACGAAACCATAGCTTTGTGTCAGATAATTTTCGAACAAACCTGGCCCGAAAATGGATGGGTCAATCAACCTGTCCATCAACGAAAAGACTCTTTATCACATCTTATATGTTTGAAAAAAAACAAAAAAAAAACACACCCCATCAAATATAGCGGGTTATTGGAGTATAAAATAATCTAAGATAACATTATATTTTTTATTATTCAAATTATTTAATTATGACTTAATTTTTCTATGATATTAAAATTGTTCTTTTATAAATGCTTATTTTTCTATGATATTAAAATTGCTCTTTTATAAATGTTTCTTTTTCTATGATATTAAATTTTTTCTTTTATAAATACTTTTAGTTTATGTTTATAATCAAAATTTATAATAAAATTGATAAGACTATATTTTATAGTAAATTTAGTTAAGATTATCAAAAAAATGCTAGAATAAATTTTAAAGTTTGTTAAATTTAATGCAAGTTTACTAAATATAAGTATATTAAAAATAAATCTCTTTAATATGATTTTATAAGTTTATAAAAAATACAGATTAAATATTAATTAGTATATGAAAATATGTAAATTTTACATAAATTGATCGACTAAACATAAATCTATTAAATAGAATCAGATAAATTTTTGAAGTCTACCAAAAACATGTGAATGTGGAGTAAATATAATATATTGGATATGTTTTAAAAATCTGTAAAAAACGCATAGACTTAATTATAATCAATGAAAAAAGATATATGTGCAAATTAATTCAGAAAAGGAATTCAGTTATCACAATATCACAAATAGATATTGATTTGTTCAAAAAAAAAAGATATTGATCTGTTTTCGTAAGCCAATAATTGACTGACACACTTACTAAATTTCCTCAATTACTTACTTTTCCCCTAGTACTAGTAAGTTTAGCACTCTGCATGTATAGACCCGTAGGCATATAGACGAATTTAAAAAGAAAGCTGTATATATACTAATTTTTTTTTTCGCGTTGCATTATTTGGTGATAAATTATTGCAATTATATGGCTAGGTAGGGAGATAGGTACAGAAAATGCAAAGAATCTATCAAATCACAAAGCCTAGGTATGCTGATTAGAAATTAATAGAAGAAACCTAGCTACGCGAACAACCAATCATAACAATTATAAGAAAACATAGCATGTAGTTCCGAGAGCTCAAAGCTCAACCTGCAGCATCCAAGTGGCCCATCGCATGGACATTGGAACATTTTGATTGTTAACTAATCATACATTTTGGTAAAATCGCTATTTACATTCATTAGTTCCTTGTAGTAATCTTATATTTTACTCTGGATCAATCAATCTGAGCCCCTGAGTAACCCAAACATAGTTTCCAAAAAAAGAAAAGTATGTTTTTTCATAACGTAGGTAATCAAAAAATTATCTCATTTGCAATACTTTTTTTTATTGACCTTATAGATATGTCATACTCTAATAATGTCTTCATTACAAATTAAAACCTTTTAATATGGATTTTATGTGAAATAATTACACAACAAATGAAAATTCACAAACTAACAAAAAAATGGCTATAATATTTTCTATAATATATTTTATTATACCTCTGTATATTTATCGACGTAGTAGTTTCATTTTCTTAGACATAAAATCACCTAATAGTTAAATTTTTTAATTGATATCATTCTATATTCTATCACTTATTTTATTTTATTTAGAATCCATGAAATAAACAAAGATCAAATTCTTTTTTTCCAAGTATTATAACATGGCTTGTGTAATTTATTTATTTATATGCAGTATACTTTCTATTTATTGATGTAGTAATAGAAAAAGAAAAGTATATTTATTGCAAAGGAAAACAAGGTTGGTTAATTTGATTATTTATTGCAATAGTTCACAATTTACTTTAAAGTGAAAATGACTTTCTCTTGTCTTTAAAAGAGAGAATGAGAAAAAACAGATACAAATTTTATATCAAAAGTTAATAGAAGATGCCACCTTCCTAATAAAAATTATAAGATAGACTTCTAAAGCTGTCGACAAAACTAAAAGAATGGTTCCATTCAAAATATTATAGATGCTCCTCGTTTTTGTTCTCCTTTTGTTAAAGTGCTGTTTTTTTTTTTTTTGCATCTTCTTCTTAATTATATCTCTTCAAATTACGACCAGTTTCGAACTTAATATGTAATAATAAAAATCAGGTAACGTACCAAGTTGATTATGTCTAATTTTGTTAATAAAGTTCAGTTTCAGTAGCTAAGTCATCATGCATATCAACATCATCAGTGTTGGCATAAATCATCAACCATATTCATTATAACCATAATGTATATATATCTAGCAATATACATCAGAATTTCGACCCCAAAAAAAAAAAATCAGAATATCACCCCAAAAGATCTTAAAATCTGCTAAGACCACTGATTTTGCTGCTCCTATGCCTAGACTCTCGTTTATTTTATTCTAGGTTTTATCCACAAGCTTGCTTTATTCAGAATTAACTATTCTAAAGTGTACGACGTAGATACTAATTTAATTCTAATTACAACAAAAGAAGAACAATTATCCATAGGCTTACTCTTATCTAGGAACGAACATTCGCTTCTCGAGACCCGGTTTTCCGTACATTTGAAATGTCCAACATTGGAGGTGGTGCAATCACTATTCATGTCCATATTGTATCCACATTTGGTATTAGGCAACCACTCATCTATATTTGAGTTTAGAGTGTCGCATACTTTATGTGACCCGCCATGTGTTGATTGCCATTTTGTTCATAGTTATGTATTAATACTGTGTTCCGTCTAGCAACAATTTCACAAAGAACAACTAAGTATCAAATTCTTTATATTTAATTATTAATTGATAAAATAGCAAATTTCTGTAATTTTAACTTTTCTTTATTTTGAGTTAATTTATACATATAGTAGATTATCATATTTACTGTTTAAAATCTCAAATAATATTAGCTTTTGAAAAACATGTGAATTATACTAACCATCTCGTAAAAGAAAATCTGTAGTAAAGTGATTTTAGTCTTTTACTTAATTCGTTTGTCTTGTACAAGGAATTTTTGATGAATAATATAGATATTTTTTTTTCTCGACAAAGAAATAATATAGATATTTTTTTTAAAAAAAAATTGTATGAAATGATAAAACTTGAAAAATAACAATTGATTTTTTTCAAACCAGACAATTGAATGTTTTCTATATCGCACATTTTAGTTTTTAAGTTAGTTATGAAATATCAATTTTTCAAAGTTAGTTAAAATCCAAATATTTTCAGTCTATGGATTCTATCATTCCACGATTTAGGTTTTTTTTTTTTTTTAACTTATACCACTGACATTTGAAAACTCATGATATGCAAATTCAAGCATAGCATATTTTGATCTTTTGGTAGAGAAGAAATTAACAGATAACTTGGGAAGGCCTTATCTCGAAACTATATGAAGAAGCCTCAAGCTTGAGCCCTATTAGCTAGCTCCCTATTGTCCTTTTACGTAATTACACTTTTCATTATTTTTCCATTTAACTTTTCTTACCTTTTTTTTCTAATTTTTGCCAAAAGAAAATATGATCCCTGCCTCCACTCCTCCAGTTTCTTTCTCTCTCTCTTCCCTACACAAAACACTCCCATAGAAATATATTTGTACAACCGCTAACTTTGTTAAACAAAAGGCGGTTTCAGACAATTCTCTTCATCGATTCTTTCGCTGTTTTTACAGTGAAAAGAACTAAGAAAGAAGACCAGAGGTTGTACCGGCGATGGATGGAATGTACGGTTTCCATCCAACCGGCGGTGATTACTCAGATAAGGCGGTGCTGATGATGTCACCGGATAACCTGATGTTTCCTTCCGAGTACCAAACCTTGCTTTGCTCCTCCGCCGGAGAAAATCGTGTCTCAGATGTTTTCGGATCCGACGAGCTACTCTCAGCAGCCGCCTCCGCTTTGTCCTCGGAGGCTGCGTCGATCGCTCCTGAGATCCGAAGAAGTGATGATAACGTATCGTTCGGTGTCATCAAGGCCAAGATCGCTTGTCATCCTTCGTATCCTCGGCTACTCCAGGCTTACATCGATTGCCAGAAGGTGATTTTATTACTCAGCTGGGAACAAGTTCTTGATCGAGAATAATGGTTCACTGTTCATGCGTTTTTGCGTTCTGTATCTCTCACTTCTTTCTTTTGTTTTGTGCTCACGAGGGTGAGTTTTTAGAGTCTTTACCTCTTCAAGAACTTTGATCATCTTCATCGTTCTTGAATGCGTCACTCAGATATTTAGGCTTCTTCTTGCTTTCATGGCGAAAAATTCACTTTTAACCGCTAAAGATAAGACTGGGAAGCTTTAAAACTGTTTTATAGCGTATCGATTGTTTTTATAATTTTATGGTTTATTGATAAAGGAGAAGCAAAATCATATTTGGTGAATAATTTTTCGTAGTTTTTTTTTTCTCGAGTAAAGAATTCAAAAATAACGGTGTAAGATTTTTGCAGGTCGGAGCGCCGCCGGAGATAGCCTGTCTACTGGAGGAGATTCAACGGGAGAGCCATATGTATAAGCAAGACGTTGCTCCGTCCTCTTGCTTCGGTGCTGATCCTGAGCTTGATGAATTCATGGTCTCTCTCTCTCTCTTTCGTTCTCACTCTAACTCTTCTAGATTTTTCGTGTCTTTTTATTTTATTTTTTTACTTACCTTTGGGTGGGTGAGATTCCAGGAAACCTATTGCGATATATTGGTGAAATACAAATCGGATCTTGCGAGGCCGTTTGATGAGGCTACGACCTTCTTGAACAAAATCGAGATGCAGCTACGGAACCTATGCACTGGTGTGGAGTCTGCCAGAGGACTTTCGGGTAAGTCTCTGGTTCAGTGGTTCGATTTGGTGTTTTGTCTATGTGTGATGTTTGTGTGATTTACACTCTATTTATATGCTTTCCTCGATATCTGTGTCTTTATTTGTTATACTCGTTACACTACCACGCTAACCAGGAAAGATATAGAACTTGTTCCCATAATTTTGATTCATATGAACAGTTTTGAAAAATGATTGGGAGCTTAATCATTTCAAGAACCCTAGGTTTTTAAGTGAGAATACAAAATAGAAAAAAAGATAAAACCCTAAGTTTTGTGGGAGATGTTTGAGTGACTGAGTCACATCTTTCATCTCCATAGCCACTTTCCTTCAAGATTTTTTTTTGTGTGTGTTTGAACTACTTCATAGTTCGTGCTTTAAGGTCTAATTACATTGGAACAGTTTTATGGCAATTATACTACTTTTATAATTTAATGTTTATCCATGAGGTGGGATCTCTTTCCTTAACTCTTTGTATCTCTAATTTTCTTTCTTGTTCATCGTTGTGGAAATCATACATTTTTTTTTAATTTTATACATTTTTTTTCTTTTCTTTTCATGTCAGAAAGAAAAATGATCTTGAAAGTAATAAACTTTTGCGGTAGAGATTCTGATTTTGACGTTTCAGAGTCTTGTTGCGTACTGAATATTTTTTTTACAACTTGTTGCTTTTTCCACTGAAACCCCATCGACAGAAAAAACCTAGTCATGACCTTTTTACCAACAATTTTTGTTGATTTCACGAGCTTATTTTGCTAAACCTCTCGTTTAGATCATGATTAAATTATGTTTACTGTGTTTTTCTCACTGATTGGATTACAGCTCTTTTATTAGCAATAAAAAGAAAATACTTTTCACGCTCACCTGACAGTTAAATTTTGGATTGGTAGAAGGAAATCAAAAGTTTCACTACATTCATTTGTCGTTAGAAGGAAAAACATTTTACAACACAAACTCCTACTATTATTAATGAATACACTGGACTGGAGTACTTTATAATTAACTCTCGAGAAACTTGACTCTGATCTAGTTCAAGTTCCAATGATCTGAGATACAAACCCCATGGAGATTTTTGTTGATCATCGGAAGTGGTGTCATTGCCAAGTGTCTGATCTTATCTTGCATGTCGTGTGTTAAAAGTGTTTGGCGTCTTGTGGGACTTCACGAACATGTGAGTTAAGCTGTTCAGTTCTATGGGTTTTAGGTTCGTGTTTTTTGAATTAGGAAATTTTTTTTTTCTGTTAGTATACAAATGAAATGCTCTAGAGCAGTGCACTTTTGCGTGTGTGTGTTTGCTTAATATGTTATGTGGTACTAAATATTGAGAAATTTTTTTTTGTGTGGCCATAACAAATTAATTGAGCACATTAGTGGAAGTACATAATGCCTAGGTAGTTTTCATTATAAATTAGTTTGGAACTCCACCTGAAAGAATCGGCTGTAAAGGAATGAAATGGTGGACTTTTTCCAGCTTTGCAGGGTTTCCCTTATCGCGGTAGATCTCAAATGCAGCTTCCACTTGTACTTTGGTAATATTGTTTAATGTGGAAAAAAGCTGCTGATGTTTAACATTTTAGCGTATTTTTATTAATTAATCGGAGTTTGCGTAGAGAATCAGCTGGAAAAGGTTGATAAATAGATCACTGCAGGTTGTCAATGGTGGGCGAATGTTAGTGATTAATTATTTTTAAAATTGTTCAAAGTACAACTTGCCTTTTGGATGATCTCATCTCATTTCGGTTTTTTTAAAAAATTAGTTTTGAGCTTTAACCGTTTTTTTTTTCTTCAAGAACCCAGTTTTTTTTTTGCACCTGAATGAGTCATAAACTAATAAAAAAAAAATACTGTTAGATTAGATTCACATGAGATGTGATGTACTAGTTTCTTAGATGAGTGACATTAGTTATACAACCAATCCTTAGGACCCCCGAAGTTGATTATATAAATTTTTTAATTTCGTGCTTGTTGACTGCATGATTCTGAGCTCCCATGGTGACACAGCATTACTAGCACAAACTATTAGGCTACATGTCCTTGTTTGGACTATAAGCTGAAACAAAGTTACACATTCTTTTCTTTTAGTGTTTAGCTAATATGATCACTGCTGAGGAGGATGGTCTCTTATTGACTTTTTTTGTTTGTCAACATTTTTCTTCTTTGTGAAGCATTTTCCGCAGACTATAAACATAAGTAATGTCGCATGCAATATCATAGATTTTTTGCATATTTGATCTAGAAGAGTAGAATATTGCAATGATGAGAAAAGAGGAGCATACTGCATGATAAGCTTGAAATAGAGTCCTTTTGGTTTTTGTTTAAAGTTAAAGGTTGAGAGTCACATGGACTCCCGTGGATTCCGCTAGTGATCTCCCACCATCGACCCCACTTACCTTTCTCTCCTAAGATTTTGTTTTTGATTTGGTTAAAAATTTATTAAAGTAGAGGAAAAAAAAGGAGACATAGGGTTCTCTACACCACAATCAAATCATCTATAAGACTGTGACTATGCTTCTCTATCTTTCTCAACTCTTTTGCATATAGTAAGTAGTGGTCGTCATTTCCTCTGGTTGCGTTGTTCCCTTGGTGGGTCGTATTATGTCTCTCTGCGGCACGCTACTTGCACGTGTCTACTTGTTTGCATGTTGCCCCTTCTATGGTCAACCCTATTTTCTGAAGCAGTCAATGCGTAGCTGAAAATGTAATAATATCATTCCAACTCATTCTAATAACTAACTTTTCAGTCATTTGACTATTAACTTCATGTGAATGTGTATTACAATATGAACCATAAGGCTCCGGTTTCAAAGTTCCAAGTGTTTTAAGATGTTTATTGTAAATATGTAGTACCTTCTCTGGTGACGTGTGGATTTGATTAATGAGATTGTCACCATCTCTGTTTTGTTTTCTGATTGACATGGCTGTTTGTGGTTTTGTATTTTTACTCATTGCTTAAGTTGACTTGTAGAGTTTTTGTTACAATTTAATTACAAGAATTTGATTTGGCATAGCATAACCCATTGGATACCTTATTTTCTTTGGGAAAAGATCTATGAACTTCTAATGTGCTAAGTTTTTTTATTTAATTTGATATCTATTTTCTCTAACACTGTATAAATTAGGTTAGTTCGCTATGTTGTTTGTGCGTGACTGACTTGATCTCTTTTAATTCGGGAGTAACCGCGGTTGCTTGATCCGACTCAATCTTTCTGTCACACAGTCAAAACTATTATGAAATCAGGTAATGTTTCTTGAATCATCTTTTGGGTTTGAGTTTCATGTCAGGAAGCCCTCTGGCTAAGTGGGTCAGTAGAGTCGTTGGGGCATATATATAAATGTGCTAATTTATTAAAGAGAGAGAGAGAAAATGAAATTTTGGGTTTTGGGGTGTTGTGGAGAGAAGAACATAAATGTGAGGTGAAGCGTTATTTCCGGGGGTTCACACAACCTTTATGAGGTATGGACACGTGTTTTCTTTCAATTGGATGATGAAGTAGGCCAAGTGTGGGGGATGTCTCCTCATGGAGACAAGACTATTAGTCCTCTCTACTGACACAATGACAATGGAGGTAACTATTCACTGCGGCGGTTTTTTTTTTACTGCTGCACTCAACAATCGTGTGCGTCCTCAAAATTCTTTCCCCCACCTCACTTCTTTCTTATTTTCCATTTTTACCCTTTCTTCTTCTCTCTTTTTGTTGAGCCACTAAGCCGTTTAGCCGAGAAGCCAGCTCTAACTTTAGTGTTATAAATAATTAATTGTTTCCATGGTAGTGGTTTTCCTTAAGTTGTTGTCTACCAACTTTCTATAACCATTCTCTACGTGCATGTGAAATATGTTTACTTCATCTTACGGCATAAGAGTTACTGATTGACTTTCCATTTTGCATGTGCAGAGGATGGTGCAATTTCATCCGACGAGGAACTGAGTGGAGGCGATGAGATATCACAGGATGGGAAACAAAGATGCGAAGACCGTGATCTCAAGGACAGGTTGCTTCGCAAATTCGGAAGCCGTATAAGTTCTTTAAAGCTGGAGTTTTCAAAGAAGAAGAAGAAAGGAAAGCTACCGAGGGAAGCAAGACAAGCTCTTCTCGATTGGTGGAATCTACATTATAAGTGGCCTTACCCTACTGTAAGCCAAAAACACACTTTTATGTTCATCCACCTAACCATAATTACAACTATATATATTTAAATGGAGTGATGCTTATGTGAATGTATTGTACAGGAAGGTGATAAGATAGCTTTAGCTGATGCAACGGGGTTAGACCAGAAACAGATCAACAATTGGTTTATAAACCAAAGAAAACGCCATTGGAAGCCGTCAGAGAATATGCCTTTTGCGATGATGGACGACTCTAGTGGATCATTCTTTACCGAGGAATGAGTATTATGGTATTTAACGTTGGGGGGAAAAAAAAAAGAAAAGAAAAGAAAAGAGGTGTATCGACATGTTTCATTCGTATAAAATTCTGCTTTACTTTGCCGACAAAAGATAAACAAAAAAAAAATGGGAAAAGAACAGTGAAGCTTTGGATACATGAATGAATATTTACTCAAATCACATGTAGGAAAGAACAAAGGGACGAGTCATAAATGCTTTGTAACTATTATTATCAGTGAATAAAAAAAAATTTATGTTTATAATAAATTAATAAACTTCGTTGGTCTCTTCCCTGGGGTCTCTTCTGGCATGATCCAACGTTTACTACAGTCTACAACATCCACCATCTTTGTTTAAAGTTTTGAGGATGGGTCTCAAATTATTCTTATTGGGCCGATTAGACTTAGACTTTAATTATTCTTAATGGGCCTAAATAGGCCCAATATTCACCAACTGTAACTCTACGTGATCCGTGTAATGGGAAACAAAACAGAACATGATCCGTTAATCAGCGGTCGGGAAAATGGCGGCTCTACTTGGTAACGTCATCCCGGTGAAACTCTGTTCGCGACGGAGGATGGTGGTTAAGTGCACGAACTCCTCGAACGAACGCCAGATTCTCTTTAACCGCATTGCTCCCGTTTACGATAACGTATGAATCAGTCCCTCTCTTTTTGTTTTTTTGTCTCATTGGCTCATTTGAATTTTAATACTTATCCTTTGCAATGGTTTTTTTTGTAGTTGAATGATCTCTTAAGCTTAGGACAACATCGGATTTGGAAGAACATGGCTGTTTCATGGAGCGGGTAAGTTGCTATAGACAAATTCAATTGATCTCTTCGTATGTTTTAAATCTCTTTCTTATGATTTTGTGTCGTTTGTTTGAGATTAGAGCGAAGACTGGAGATAAAGTTCTTGACTTGTGTTGTGGAAGTGGGGATTTAGCATTTCTCTTGTCTGAGAAAGTTACTCCAAGTGGAAAGGTTTGTTTTTTTCCTGTCTACTTTCTCTGAAGATTCCAATGGCTTAGTCTTTGTTTTGTGTGTGTTTCTTGACTTTTGGATTGATTTAATAGGTGATGGGTTTGGATTTCTCCTCTGAACAACTAGCTGTTGCATCATCTAGACAGAAACTTCGAGGGAGGTCTTGTTACAAGTGTATAGAGTGAGCACTTACTGGTAAAACTCATGTTTTATTTGTTGTTGTGATCTAAACATCTCTTGGAAAAAAATTAACTTTACTAGGTGGTGTTATCTATCTTTTCTTTTGTAGGTGGATTGAAGGTGATGCTACTGATTTGCCATTTGATGACTGTGAATTCGATGCTATTACGATGGGTTATGGTCTTAGAAACGTTGTTGATAGACATAGAGCCATGAGGGAGATGTATCGGGTTCTGAAACCAGGTATATAGCTTTTCTTTTATATGCATTGCGTTTTTATACCAAATCTCTGTGCTATGGACTTAGTTTGTCCTCTGTTTGGTTTTCAGGTTCAAGAGTATCCATTCTTGATTTCAACAAGAGCAACCAATCCGTTACTACGTTTATGCAGGTGCTTGTTTTTCTACTGTGACTCTGAGGTGTGGTTCCGTTAAATTTGGAAAAATTATGTTTCTGAAGAAAAAAATTTTGGTTGGTGGTTTTGGTTTTTGTAAGGATTGGATGATTGACAATGTAGTTGTCCCTGTGGCTACTCTTTATGGTCTTGCAAAAGAGTATGAATATCTGAAGTATTCAATCAATGGTTACCTAACAGGTTTGTTCTTCTTCATCAATAGCATATGCCACTTACTATATTGTGTTTTCATGGGATTTGCCCTTATATTCCAAAGCTTCTTACTTCATTAGAAGTATCAAACTTGAAAGATCTTTACCATTTAGTCTTTTCTTGAAAGGCTGATTGGAATTTCGTATTGTACTTTTGCAGGAGAAGAGCTAGAGACTCTTGCTTCAGAAGCTGGCTTCTCAAGTGCCCGCCATTATGAGATAAGCGGTGGTTTCATGGGGAATTTGGTCGCCGTGAGGTAAACGAATAGCATTCCGATGGTACTTCAACACCAAGAGAAATTCACTGTCTTTGTCTTGATTTTCTTAAAGAAAAGCTTCGTTGTAGAATGTTTGCAGATTGATTTATAAATATAGAGGAATTGTTGTTCCTTCTTTCGGTGTATTGAGACTTTTAAAGACAATATATTATGCTAAAATATAAGTAATCTCATTCTTATCCATCGAAAATTATGCTAGATAACGTATTTTGCAACATATGCTAAATAATGACACTTGAAATTCACTCAAAAACCACCACCACAGATCTCACTTAACCAAACCCTACCCTCCTCCATTAGTCGTTCATTCTTTGTAATTTGTTAGCCGGGTGATCCAGAAAAATCCACCTCTTATCTTATCAATTACCACTTGTTCAAGCTCCATCATTCTTTATATATTCGTTAGTTCGTTAGGTATACATGCTGATATAATACTGTAAATGTAACTGAAATTCAACTTGTTAAAACTCCAAAAGTTCCATTTATGCTGAAACAAAACTTTATTTTTCCCCTAAATAGATCAACAAAATAATAACCATTATCATACCTAACTAACAACACATACCAAAATAGATATGTATCCGGCCTAATTCACCGGTGGCAATTTACTCAAATCATTTATTCAAAAAGAAGTTACTAAAGATAACAAATTATTTTTGCATGCCCATATATAAACTCACCTCCTTCCTCTTCATCAAAACCTAATCCACCATCTGGTGTTCAATCACAAACACAAGAACGTATATACAATATATATATATACGTTTCCGTGTGAATATCAAACACACAATGTCAATCAATCCCCATATGACCGTCCTCGGGACGTTCCTCCTCCTCGTCGCCTCATGCCAAAGCGCGGCAACGTTGAGGCCTTCTCTCGCCGACCCCTGCATGGTGTCGGATTTTCCAGTACTATGCAGAGGCACCATTAATGGTCAAACGAATGTGAACGCAGCAACGGATGTGGCCATAAGAGAGCTAATGAGGAGGACGAGGCATGCCAAAGATATCGCCAAGAAAGAGATGAAACGCGGCGGAGGAGTCTCGACTTGTTTGTCCACCTTCGAAAGCGCGTTTGACAATTTGAACAAGGCCCTTCAGAACATTAAGGAAAATGATGGTTTTAGCCTCAACATTAACCTTAGCGCTGCGTTAACGGACTACGATACTTGCAGCGAGGCAATGAAGGGAACCCAGGAGATTAACGTCGTTTATAAATCCGCAGGCGTTTTGTACCAAATGGCTGATAATTGTTTGGCACTTTCTACCCTCGTTAAACATTAATGATTTATTAAGGAGAAGTGTGGATTCCGGGGCAAGAAATGATAAATGCATTTGATTTTATGGGTTTATTTGTTTGTAATTTTTTCTTTTATTTGATTGATTTCATATAAATCAAAAGAAAAAACAAGAAAGAAAAAAAAGGGGGGGAGATCTTGTGTGTGTATGTAGATGGAAAAATGTTTGAACATCGTGGTTCTAATTCAAACATGTCAACTTCTGTTTCAGTTTTACATGTTTTTATTCGTAATGTTATTCTATTAGTTAGATCTTACGTTTCGTTTATCTCCTTTTATTAGAGTTTATAAATCCGTGAAATAGTTTATCGGATTCTTTATTTGGAGGAATGAGATCATATTTTTAAATTCAGACTTAACGATGCAGGTGAAACTTTTGTCATTTTCATGATATTTCAAGTTTTGAAAGAAAATTGTAACTTATGTTGCTTTTGTTTTTTTAAATAATCTTAAATATATGTATTAGTTTTAATTAGCTATATATTTGTATAAAAGTATGGATTAGATTTTCAAATAAACTTTGTTTTGTACGGCATAGATCCTTAGCGGCAATTCAAGGTTTTTGATGACTGGCGCTGGACGCTTCTGAAAGATTTACTCTCCACAGAAGAAAAGTCTTTCTTCTTGCGTTTATGTTGGATGTTTGAGACCTTATACTACAACAAGATGGACTTCTCTTTTTAGGCGTGGATAATATATAAAGTGCTACTTGAATGGTCCATCTTGACCATTGCTTGGTGTTTTGGTCACCGTTTGTTCCAAATAAGAAAACTTGACCTCGATTGCGTCCTTCTCTCTATTGGCGTCATCAAAAACTATCTCGACGTACTTGTCAAAATGTGGACTTTAATTAAGCCTCTTGTTCTTAATCTTGTGAGTGGTGTGGTTTTAAGAGTGTAAGCATTTTTGGCTCGTATCCCCTCTGATACCGAGGTGATGTCCTCATCATTTCCTTATCATGTCTTTTATATAATAACCAAAGGATCCGAGATCAAGACCCCTGCTAAATCAGTAGACATGTGAAAGAACTGCATATTCTTGCATGTTACAGCGTACACTAAAGTTAATCATGATTAAAATGCAACGAGAAGATATATTCAATATTAATTAACGCTTCAAGATGATGAGAATTTGGAATTGAATACTTACGAGATGATTCCAACCGGGACATCAGATATAGGTGTAATTAAAGAAGATTAACATTAATACGATGCCATCTCAATGTGGTTATGAAGAAAAAAAATGCGGTTTATTTTGTGGTGGTATCATGGTATGCAAAAAAGGACTAAAGCTCAGATGCTCTCACGAAAAAAAAGTCAACCTGATTGGTCGAAATCAGCTCAAATGTGGACCAAAAGGCAATGCAAACATGTTTAAATGAAATTGTAGTTTACCTCACTCAGATTGACAGATTTGTTTCCCCTTCTTGTAACACTTAAAAAACAAATCCCTTGAAATAATAGATACCGCGTTTCAAGAGTTTACCTTTTCTAATTAGTACATCTGTGCAGCCAAAACTATTTTCATGGTTCAATATTGGACAACTCATAATGAAAATCCATGATGATGTACCCTTAACATAGTGCATGCATGGTCCGAACATTAACGTCTATCCTTTCACGCCGCTTTGTAAATAATGACTCATCATATCATAGTTAATAACCCCAACGCTGTATCGTACTTTGTTTACATAATAGTCCTTAATGATCTCAATTAACTAAAATACGTACCACCTGGAATGGGTCGAGATAAAATTGGAAAAAGCTGAGCTCGAGGTTGCTTTAGAGACACTATCATTGCTCTTACATCCAACTGTTTCCATTCTCCTTTTGTTAGCTTTAAAATTCATCTTTAGTTCTCTTCGCCTTTTTTTCTTCTCTCTCCCTATTAATTAATTATTTATATGTTACTCTAATTGTTTTTGAAATTGAGAGTGATATTATCTTCTTTCTATACACAGTTTTATGAACAGTATATTTCCTATTGTCCACTCTCTAAAGTTCGGATTTGATTGTTTTGAATGTTATTCTAAGTCAAACTTAATCGTAAGGTCTGGCAACTTTGCTTTGTAATCCTTTTTCCTGTTTCGTTTAGCTAAAACCAAAACAAAAAAAGTAATAAGAAATTATAACTTTTTGAAGATTCAGAAATTAGAAGAGTGTCTACATGCACCCACTTAAATCTCAATATCTCATGCATTTAGAATTTATTGCAGTGACCCATTTCAAATTAGTTTTACTTGGTTTTAATCTTAATGATTTTATATACAGGAACATATATTCGTTTTTGATGTGGAAAGATGAGTATATGAATTTGAGTTTTGGGAAGGTGTTGCCTTGCATTCACATTAAACGCAGCCAATCATGTTTTTCGTAATCATGAAATTAAATATTTCATAGCAACCCAAAGGCAACATTACATGTTTGCATGCTTTTGGTCCATCATTATTCCCTCGATATTAAAGACTGGACAGTATCATTTGAACAAATACACTCTCGAGGTCCATTCCACACTTTCTACTCACTTTATTATAGACGAGATTCTTCTAACCCAAATTATGGAAGATCAATATGAATTCTATAAAATTTAAGGTGACTAATTATCTACAGTAAAACTTGGTCCTCAGTTTTGACCAATAAGATAATCAAACTACTTGATTTTTATTGATTTTCTAATGGCAATATCAAATGAACGATCAACTTTCGTCGAAGATGACTCGGACCCAAAATATCTAAGATGTATTGAGTTGTGGTTCTCAAGTATGTAGTTTACTATACTCACCAAACTTATCTATCTATATTGTGGTTATTGAATATCATTCGCACATTTTCTTCGGTTTTTATGTGAATTTTGAAAATATATACTCACGTTCAAATTTGTATATGTTATTAGTGTTATTAGCCAATTAATATAGATATATTTTACGAAAACTGAATCATAGTTTTGTTAAAATTTTGGGGTTTAAATATTATTTAACGAACGTGCTCTTTGGAGTTTGGATGTTGGAGCCTATAAGCACTTCACGTATGTATCCTCGTAGGTTTGTAGTCACATGAAAATTCATGCTTTACAAATCATTATGCCGAGTTGCTTGAGATTTATGAGAAGTTATATATATCTTCTCCTAACTATATAGTTAAATTATTGGGAAAGGACAATGTCGCTTTGGTGTATTCAAGAGAAATCGAACAACATATACGTACCAAAATTAAATTGACGACGTGGAGATCAAAGGAAACTTGTAATAAATAATTTTCATATTTAGCTGGGTATTAAAGATGTGGCGAAAGAGGTATATCTACGGAGAATATGTGAATAAGAAAGCAAAGATCTTTGAGAAAATCAAGATTTTTAAAGTTTTCAATCCTCACCTTTTTTGTTTAAAAAGAAAATTCAAACCAAATCTAAGTTTATTCATCTTTCTTCGCCTTATTATTCTTTCACATAACGATAAAGCTGCATCAAAATCTTCTCTCTCATTTCTAAAAAAACATTTAATCCTTTAACAAATAAAAAGTTCCCCCCGAACTCTAATAAAAAAAAAATACTATAATTTATAAACATCATTCCATGATTTCATCACTACCCAGTATTAATACCACCTTAGTTATGTGTAAACCCACATGCCCCAAAACTTTACCAACACACTATTCTATTAACTTACGCTTCGTATATTCTACCTCATTTACTTTTAGGGGGTGGGTTGATTCATTAACTCTTGGATTTTGCGGGCTCTAGGTTTTCCTTAGAGAAGTCATTATATCTTTAATGGGTTTGTTGAAAGATGTGTCAGTGATATGAAGAAGACGAACAACAACAATACGCTTGCAATAAATGTTTTGCATTCACTTTCATCAAACAACACAAACACACACACAAAGTGTTGTTCATACTCTTCCGTAAAGTCAATACGGTGAAAAAGAGGAGATTCCTCAGCCATTACAATGTCTTATTGCTTGATATTCACTTTCATTCTCTTACTCTGCCACCTCTCTTCTTCCTTCTCCTCCTCTGCTTCTCTACATAATGCCACAGTCGAAAGTGTGACTCTCCGACCTCAACATGAGATCCAAAAGCTGAAACTCATCAGAGAACACCTCCAAAAGATCAATAAACCGGCCGTGAAGACCATTCAGGTAAAATCCAAACTCTATTTCTTTCTTCTGTATGTGTAAACTAAGTTCAGGAGCCTTGTATTCGTTTGCATTACGTATTTTTTAAGGAAAGCAAATTTTAAAATCACAGATTTAGTAGCAAATATATATATTACGGAAGTTTTGGTTCCCAAATTTTATTTTACTTAATTTCTAACTGTGAAGAAAAATCTCATATATGTTCGATTGAATACACACATTTTTTAAACTTCTAATACGAACTGGTTCCCATATCTTCTTTTCTTAAATAGGCATTTGTCTCTCTTTTTTTCCTTTTCTCAAAAATGAGTAATAGGGGAATGTTTCTAAATTTACACCAGTAGAATAGTTCTGACTAAGTTAATGTGCTTGTGATGATTTCAGAGCTCAGATGGAGATACAATAGACTGTATTCCATCTCATCACCAGCCTGCTTTTGATCATCCCTTGTTACAAGGACAAAGACCAATGGTAGTGCTAGCTCACATTTCTTGTTCTAATCATATTTTTTTCCAATCTCAAAATCTCTAAATTATATGAAAACATGTTTAGGATCCACCAGAGATGCCCAAAGGGTATAGCCAAGAAAATGAATCCCATGAAGATTTTCAGCTTTGGAGTATAAACGGTGAGTCTTGTCCGGAAGGTACGATTCCGATCAGAAGAACGACTGAGCAGGACATTTTGAGAGCAAGTTCTGTCCGTAGATTTGGTCGGAAAATCAGGCGCGTGAGAAGGGATTCGAGCAGTAACGGCCACGAGGTATAATCTATTAAATTAACTTTAGCAAAAAGTCAGAGCTTATATACTTTTTCTTAATTTAACTATGAAAAAGATAGATACATAATAATACCAAAAACCACCTTTCTCGCAAATCTTTGCAATGCCATTAACAGAATTTAACTTGTCAGAGATTATTATTTTTTGCTCGAACCGAAAAAGAAGATTGTACTCTAGTAGGTTCATCTTTTTCTTTATATTTCCCTTTTTACAAACTATATTAACATTTTAGCGCATATGACAAATAAATTGTAGCATGCGGTTGGTTACGTATCGGGAAGTCAATATTATGGAGCAAAAGCGAGTATTAACGTGTGGACGCCACGTGTCAGTAGCCAATACGAGTTTAGTCTCTCTCAGATTTGGGTCATCGCCGGTTCTTTCGCCGACGATCTTAATACCATCGAAGCTGGTTGGCAGGCACGTGCCATACATCCCCTAGTTTGTATTTGTTTTTCAATAAATCATTTGACTTAAATTTTTTTTTATTACATCTCTTATTTACTTTCACAAAATGATCTAAATTCTTTTCATTTTGTTTCTGTCGGACAACAGGTTAGCCCGGAGCTTTATGGAGACAGTAAACCAAGATTCTTCACCTATTGGACGGTATACAAATACTTTCATTCAACTTCAAAACTCTTTTTGGTCTTTCTACAGTATATTAAACTGTTAAGTTTATTTCTCTGTGTTTTGCAGTCGGATGCGTACCAGGCAACAGGATGCTATAACCTATTGTGTTCCGGTTTTATTCAGACAAACAATCGAATTGCAATAGGAGCTGCTATTTCTCCGGTTTCGTCATATACAGGTGGACAGTTCGATATAAGTTTATTGATATGGAAGGTAATTTATTTTCCTCTTCTATATAATCACTTGATTTAGAATAGTGATATGATCATTTTTTTCATTTATCTATATTCTACACCCATTTGGTGGGGGAATAAAGTAGACTTGTAATTTTGAGTTTTGAGCACTCAAGTATCACCTTAATAATTGTTGCACGTTAGACTAATTTATGATAATTGGCTCCTAAAAATTTATAAATCCAATTATGTTGGCGTTAATTTGGTGTCTATCTTAATTCATACTACTATTCTTGATTAAAACCATTCACATGGCTTATCTATCAAATGCTTTGCTCGGTCAACACAGCTCACTTCAACTTTTACATGTGTACATATAGAACTATTATATTAACGTAACTTTGTCAAAAACCCATGTGTAGGACCCAAAACATGGACACTGGTGGCTCCAATTCGGATCGGGTACACTAGTCGGGTACTGGCCCGTATCTTTGTTCACACACCTGAGGGAGCATGGGAACATGGTCCAGTTCGGTGGCGAGATCGTGAACACAAGACCGGGTGGTTCACATACTTGGACTCAAATGGGAAGTGGCCATTTTGCCGGTGAAGGTTTTGGAAAAGCGTCTTACTTTAGGAATCTTGAGATGGTAGATTGGGACAATACTCTTATTCCGATATCTAATCTTAGAGTTCTTGCGGATCATCCAAATTGTTATGACATAAGAGGAGGAGTAAACCGGGTCTGGGGTAACTATTTTTATTATGGTGGACCAGGTAAAAACTCGAAATGTCCATAACAAAAAAAAGATAGGTAAATTGTGTGTGTGTATGTTTTTTTTTTCAGCATACATAGATCGGCAGATGAGATTTTTTTGGGATTGAGGGCTCGAAGAATGTACTGATTGATTAGTTTTAAAATTAATATGTAAATGACGAATATGAAGTGTTACATGGATGTGCGGTTTATATACTTTTTTTTTTTTTTTTGCCTATTTGTGAACCTTTTTGCACATAGTTATTTTATTTTCATTATCAAACTTTACTTTAATTCTCACCTCTGTTGGTTTAGTAGTTGTCGGTTCTACGATGATAATTCATAATTTCATCCACTTGTCTCAATTTTGAGCCTATATATACTTTTTCACGGTATTATAATAACGAAAGACAATTGGAAACTGGTGAATTATGATCCAAAAAACGGAAAAAAGTTGGAACTTGAAGTTATATGCGATTTCATTGATATAGTACCACTATCCTTTCTCTTCTATAAGTATTGAAAGTGATGTTTAGTATTGAAATAAAAATTAATTGTTCCAAATTATCATTGGCTTGGTCTTCCATTTTGTTTATTCATCAGTTTAATCTTTCATAGTCTGAATTGTTCAAAATATCTTAGAGTATCTCGATGAACGTTCTATATTTTTTTATCTCTTATAATTTTTGAGTTTTACAAAGATTATATAGATTTTATTTAGCAATTCAGCAATAGCTAAAATGCTTGCTTTAGTGCTATTGTAATTATAGAAAGAATATAAGACGTTCTCGTGTTCAATGTTTGGGCAAATTGACACTGATGAAACCTGGAATAATTGTTATAAATATTGCAAAAAAATGCTGAAAATACAAAACAATTAACTCAAGAAATGGTTTGTATTGCTTTGAAAGGTTATAATTCAAGATATTTTTATATTTTTATATTGTAAATAATATAACGTAAACAAATAGTTTAATCTTTCTTTATTAAAAACATGTAAATATATTTTTATTTTCTATAATTTTTTTGGAAAAAAAAAGTCGAACATGTAATCCGTTATATAAATAGTATGATTCATATTCTTAAGCTCATTTACAATATTGGATCAAAATTTTACTCATAATTTTTTATCTTTTCAATTTTCTATCTTATTTTTTTTTAATTTTAAATAAATCTTTTTACTATTTATTTTAAAAACATTCAACTGATTTCTATTTTTTTGTTTCTAGGTATTTTGTTTTTATCATCTCTTCAAATAAAAACCCAAAAAACAAACACTATTAGACATTAAGATTAAATAACAATTTACATATGTTTTATCAACAAAGTTTTTATCATCAATCAAGGAGGTATCAGTTAGGCATGATTCAACAGGTTTTAACAATGAATAGTAGCTCAAATGCTTGTTTTAGTAGAGTGATATTTGGAGAAAGCATATAAGAGATTCTATTGTTAATGTTTGTGAAAATTGGATTTGGTGAAACATTATATAGTGATTGCAAAGGTTGCAAAAATGCCAAAAATTGTTTGATTGTCAGGTTTTAAATAACATGTTAATACATTTTTGTTGTTTGTTTTTAAATAACAAAGTTGAACATGTAATTTATACTTAGGATATGGTTTCAAGAGGCTCTGTATTCTAATCATGTTAAAAGTTCTATTGTTTTTTTTTTATGTGGTCATAGTTAAACCAAATCGTTTAGAATATAATTGTTAGAGATAATCTAAGAAAATCTCTGAAAAAATAAATATAATTTAATATTTATTTATTATGAGAATTTAAAAAAAAATTTGGAACATTAATCTAAAATCTTTATTTTATTAGAGATTTTTTTAAATAACCCCTAATAATGTTTGTTTTTAAAGATGGTTAATGACCATAATTTTTACGGCGATCAACCACATCTTCAGAATTTAAGATATTATTACCCTCTTCATGAAAAAAGAGAGATCGTTCCTAATTAAGTGGCAGACGACTGAATCATTGAAAGATGCAAAAAAAATTTCTTTCAAAAGTATGACTCTTTGTCAGAAAGCTAGATAAGTCAACCTCCCATATCATCCTCATCCCACGGTTATGTTGATTTCAAGGGATAGAGAATTCTGCCATCATTCTGTGTTGATTGTTAAACTTCCCCGCGGGGTGACCATAATTTTTTAGGGTCTGACTATATTGCATTGTTAGTTTAACAAAAATAAATAGAAAAAAAATTATGCTCATTTACTCTAAATTTCACCAGTAAAAAAAAAAAATAAGTGGAAAACATTTTCAGCCCATTTATTCTGATAACTAAAAAAAAACTGAAAAAATAGAATTAAATTTTCTTCTACTTTTATTGATAAAAAAGGTTTACTCCAAATCTATTTTTTTTGGTTCCTTCTTTTTCTACCTTTTATTTTCTACCTTTTATTTTCTACCATTTTACTCTAAGTTAAACCAATTACATTCTTAACTATTTTAACCATAGAAGTATTTTTTTCCTGTTGATGTTGTAAATTTTAAACAAGTTTTTTTCCTAACAAAATAGTGTGCAGGACGTGATAAGTGATAACATTTCAATATGGTCCACACATACTTTATGCCAGATTTCCCGAAACAAGAAGAATTCTCATGACAGTTCATCAAACTCCTCTAACCATACCAACCAAACGTTTATTAGTTTATTTCAATTTTTAAAAAATGTTAGTATAAAACAAAGTACAGTTCATTGTTCAGTTTGCTGAACCATATCTTAGTAGGACCCACTTTATTTCCAAAAAATAAAACACGTGGCGTCTACACAGAAGAAAGCATCAATCGCCAAACACACAGTTTTCTTCGTCTTTGGAGCTTTTCTCTTCATTCTAGACGCGTCTTTCCCAGAGACGAAAATAATTTCCCTTAAAAAAATGACGTGTAGGTTTTTCATTGGCGGTTAGGCAAATAAAGTGTTTTTTTCATGCGTGAGGGAAAAAAAAAAAGAAAACGAAAGAGAAAAATTGTGTGGTGAGGGGAAAAACCCCACAGGTTTCTTCTAGAAGCAAAACGACGAAGAGAAGTAGAAAGAATCGTTTTCAAAAATTGATTGCGTTAGGATTCTTCACTTTGATTCAATGTCGTCACAAAACGTCTAAGGTTGACTCATTTCAAAAGAGAGGATTTTTCTCAGATTTTGTTAAAAAAAGATTAGATTTTTGGGTTTGTAAGAGAGAAGAAAGATAGAGTTTTTTTGGAAGGAGGAGGATGATTCCATGGTTGGTTGTATCAGCTCTTCAGTTAGCAGAGCTATCAGTGAGCTCGGTTGTTCACATGATGTATGGTCTTTACATATTCAGCTCTGCTGTCGCCGGAGATCTCACTCAGACGTTGAGTGAGTCAATCTTCAAACCCAAAACCGTCGTTGAAGTCAAACAGATTGACCAAAGGAGTACAACAGGAGTCAATGCTTTGCCTCCCATTGTTTTAGTCCATGGCATTTTCGGTTTTGGCAAAGGAGTAAGCATATCTCTTTTTGACATCTTCTCAAAGGTGTTTTCTTTTTGCTATGTTGTCATTAATTGGGTTTTGTGATTGCAGAGGTTAGGTGGTTTGTCGTACTTTGCTGGAGCAGAGAAGAAGGATGAGAGAGTGTTAGTGCCTGATTTGGGATCTTTGACGAGTGTACACGATAGGTGAAAAGAAGAAAGTTTCAGTCTTTTTGTTATGATGTATGTTCTCAGGCAGTCAGGGGTGAATTACTGATGATAAGGATGGTTTGTTTTTCTAGGGCTAGAGAATTGTTTTATTACTTGAAAGGTGGACGAGTTGATTATGGTGAAGATCATAGTAAAGCTTGTGGGCATTCTCAGTTTGGTCGTTTATATGATAAAGGTTTAGTCTTTTTGTTTTCTTTGTTTTGGATTTTGAGTAGCCTTAAGGTTCAACTTTTTGATGAATCTTTTGATGTACTTCAGGGGAATATCCTGAATGGGATGAAGATCATCCTATTCACTTTGTTGGTCACTCTGCTGGTGCTCAAGTTGTTCGTGTGTTGCAGCAAATGCTTGCTGACAAGGTAAATTGAAAAGAAAAAGGCAAGCGATGATTATGAAGCAGGATTTGGTTGTGTTGTTGAGATTGATTTGCTTGTGTTTTTGTTATTTTCAGATGTTTAATGGTTATGAGAACACAAATGAGAACTGGGTTTTGAGTTTAACATCGTTGTCTGGAGCATTAAACGGGACTACTCGAACCTACCTCGATGGAATTCAGTGAGTTTGGCTTTACCTTCTTGTGAGTTGTGACCTCTTAGCTAAATATCTAAGAGATTATAATCCAAAATGTATGTATCAATGTCAGGCCAGAGGACGGGAAGTCCCTCAAACCCATATCTCTACTTCAGATTTGTAAACTTGGAGTCATAATGTACGACTGGCTCGACATTCCTTGGCTCAAATCCTATTACAACTTCGGGTTTGACCATTTCAACATGTCGTGGAAGAAGACAGGTTTACGCGGCCTTGTCGATTGCCTTCTTGGAAACGCAGGCCCTTTTGCATCCTCTGCAGATTGGATCTTGCCTGACCTCTCACTCCAAGGATCGATGAAGCTCAATGCTAATCTCAAGACTTTCCCAAATACGTTCTACTTCAGCTACGCGACTAAGCGTACTAGAAAACCTCTTGGGATGATGACTGTTCCTTCAGGCGTGATGGGTATTCATCCCCTGCTTTTCATCCGCGTGTTGCAGATGAGTCAATGGCGTTTTCCTCGTGACATTCCTCTGCCTTATAAAGGTTACAGGTAATATTTATTTGGACTTTGTATAACTACTTAAAAGCTACACACTATACAATATACAAATCTCTGACTATAGTGAATATATGCAGAGATGAAGATTGGCAGGACAATGATGGAGCACTGAACACTATATCCATGACTCACCCACGAATTCCCGTTGAACATTCTAGTCTCATTGTTCGTAGTGACTCAGATTGTCTCCCGCTCCAACCAGGCATTTGGTTAGTCCTCTTCTCTCTATAACCATTTGGATGATAGTGTCTTGAAGATTCAGTGTAGCGAAGAGTCTGATCAGAGTTTTGTTGAATGTATCTGCAGGTACTACAAGATCGTGGAGGCGGATCATATTCTGTTCATTGTGAACCGAGAGCGAGCAGGTGTGGAGTTTGATTTGATCTACGACAGTATCTTTGAGAGGTGCAGGAAACATGTATTCAGGCAGAGCCCTCAGATATTGCCGAACGAAGCTCAACACCAGTAAAAGAGGAGGCAAAGAAGAATAGAGAGAGACCAGAAATGTTATCAAACAAATGTGTATAGCTTTGCTTGTAACAACAGAATCCCTAAAGCTCGAGACTAATGTAATGGGCTTATTAGGTATATATATAAAGCTCTGTTTCGTTTGTTAGAAGCCTAACGCAGGAAGCTTTCTTATTCCGTTAATAACTCTCGAGTTTAGTTGTAACAAAAGGATTTAAGAGTGAAAATCTCTTTATTCAATAATAGTCATCCCTCCCACAAACAAATATAGATGACATGTACACTTAAGAAAGACTCATCAAAATCCAAAAAAGAAGAAAACGCTAACATATAAGAAGGGAAAACCAACACCAAAACGACATCTTAAGAAAGAAAGACACGCTGCATCAGAAGAGCAAAGAGTAAATGCTGAAAGACATCAACGAAGGACTAAGATGAAATACATTAGACTAATCATCTCGTTCTTTCTCCTTTTTCCTTTCTTTTGCAGATTACTACACCCTGCTGCGCTTTTCAATTGCCACAAGTCTCGACATGTTTTGATCATATCGTTGCTTTTCTAGGTCGCTTTGTTGTTTCCTTTTGTATCCTGTAGCAGGTTGCTCGATTTTCACTAAGCTTGGAACATAAGAAGACGCTATTGCCCTACAGTTTCTGTCTCTTTTTGCACGTCCTTCGAGTTTCAGCTCTTTCAAGTATCCAGCCTCTCCAACGATGTTAAATGTTTCGGAATAGTCTTCTTCAAATCCCATCGCGACTTTCTTCTCCTCGTCAATGAAGAAACTATCAAGTGTAATTAGAGGGTACTGTCTCGATCGCACTTTCAGGAACTTGCTCCACGACACCTTGTCGGCCTCAATCTTAGTAGTAATCCATACCTCCAACTCCTTTGGACCAGATTCGTTGTGCGTAAGTAAAACCGCAAGCTTCTCTTCTTTAACACATGATACAGTCACGTAGTGACTATGCCTAGAGTCAAACGGCAGACGCAGAAGCGGTCCAAAAGACTCACTTGTAAAATCAAAACAGATTATGTGACCGTCACGCTCGTCTTTTGAGTTCCTTTGTGAAGCAGGCCAATAAGTATTTCCCTTGAGAGACGCCCCAGGCTGACAAAACATTATACGCCAGTTTGGAGTGACATCAAGAGTCTTCCATAAACCAGAGTCGAAGTCGTACATTTCATACCAAAAGAACTGGTTTTTGGGCGCATTGTAGTACTTATCTATAAGTACTCAAGAATTTGTAGCTACGACAAGAGTTCTTGTCCTCGTATCCGAGAGCGTAACTGAACCTGTCACATCCGTCTGGGCGGTGACAATATCTTGATTCGATCGACTTTGTTTGCCCCCAATACGGATTCCAAACCACAACCTTGGTGTCGTCTTCTTTCAAGACGCACAACAATAAACCATCACAGTGGAAAACTTGAGATATCTTGACTTGTTCATTAAGGCAAGTAAGTTTACCGTTCCGCTCTATATATGGATCTCCATTGACGACGAGAACGACCCTCATGAGATATAGATTGTAATCCATCATTGCGATCATCATTGGCTCACCTTCTCTTACTGCGCTTGTTTTATCAATGTGCATCTTTGAAAAGCTTCCACTTTTGGATAGCGTGTTCCATTTTTTGCAAGTTAATCGCACTGCTCTCGTTGATTTTAAGGGAACCCTAGAGAGAATCTCTTCTACCAATTTTTTTGGAAGATCGGAGATCATCGTCATTGTTTCAGTTTGCAACTAGGGTTTTGTTTTTGTGTTTGTCTCCTCTGCCTGCTTGCTCCTAAAAATAGAAAGGCTGTATACATATAGTGTATGCAACAATTGAAGCCTCGAAATCCCTAAATGAAGTTGGGCCGACCATGGGCTTGGAGTTTGTTTCCTTTTTCCGGACAATCACATGCATAACGTTTCCAATTGGTTCATCGTATAAATTTTTAGGAATCTATCATCTAAAGAACTGAATGGTTACGAGAAGATGAGGTCACGGTGGGAGAGGCTACGGTAGGTTGTAAAATCTGGTGACACATTCATTCTACCTAATTACCCTCAAGCCTTTTGCAACTTCTTTGGCCAAAATAACTCGACTTATCCTGGTATTAAACAACAAACCATTTTTTGTGTGTTGAATTTGTGACGGTCTTGGTCGTCCATTAACTGTTTGGGATATTGAAATGGTTCTTACAGCGTTTCCATGGTTGGGGTGTAAAGAAGAGAGAGATCTCGGAACTCTCTTGAAGGAAAATAAGGTTTTGGCGAAAGGAGGAGACCGATGTGGCTGTGATAAGAAGTACGTACGCCTCAGCATGCTTAGCCGCGACGATGACTTTGATGTCTTTCTCCACAGACTTGCCACCATCAAGGATCTCAAATGCATTGAGCCTTAAGTTATTGTTTTTTTTTCTTTCCTCATATGACATTTCAATAATGATTTTCTTTTAGTAATGTTAAGCACAATATGTATTAAGTGGTGTTTTCCTTTCCTCTCAATTGATCTTATTACAATTTTAAAGGTTTTTCTAATCATTAAAGGTTAAACAAAACTTTATTTCGATATAGGATTTGGAAAAAGAAATTTAATAAATGCTTGCAATAAAAATCATAAAAAAAGAGAAAGTGTATTATATTATATGAGTTCGCAATGAGAGGAAGAGAACCCTACCCTTGATTCAGATGATGAATCTTCGACAAGTCTACCAATATGAAATGTTTATATTATTTACCTTTTTAACAATATTTTGTTTTTTTGAATAAACAGAAGACACCAGAAAAAATAGTTAATGGTCTGAAAATTCGTTATGAGACATTATTTTTATGGTATGTCTGTAATGGCCAAAAGTATTTAAAAAATTTAACATAGTTAGGGAAATGGTAATTTAGACGAAAAATACCTCTTATATTTTTTTAAAAAAGTATTTTAGGAAAAAAATTCTTACCCCCTCTCATATTTTATTTGTTTCGATATACATAAACATTGATTCATTATTGTCATCCGATTTTTGTTTTTTATATAATCATGTTTATTTTCATGCATTTGTTGTGGTTGTATTTTTTAAAATTAAACACAAATTATCTGTGGGTTATGTGATTTTGAGAAGGGATAAATAGTATCTAAAAAAATGCTTGAACCAACCAAGATTTTATTAGGAGGTTTGTTTACAATCCCCTTCTTTTTTTTATCACTCAACTCTTCTTAACTCAACTCATCTTAATTTATGTTTGTACTATTTTTGTTTCCAGATTTAGATAATTTGATTGAATCCTTAGAAAGAGAAATCACCTTCAGACCAAAAGATTATACATTGTTTCCCTCAGACTTTATTACAAGATTTGTTTACAATCCCCATCTTTCTTTTATCACTCAACTCATCTTAATTCAATTCATCTTAACTGTTATGTTTGTATTATTTTTGTTTCCAGATTTAGGTAATTTGGTTGAATCCTTAGAGAGAGAAATCATCTTCAGACCAAAAGATTATACAATAGCCAAACAGCATCAAATGGATGACAATGATCTGTGCTATTTCTTCATTGGACAAGATCAACAGCTCATATTACTCGACAAAATTTCAGAGTGTGATGTCCAAAATTCGGAAGCTCTTAAAACTTTCATAGACATACAGAGTAGTTCGGTACAAAGAAGTACAACCTGTCATTGAACTCAACACATTCTACACCTGGCATCATTTGAGCCATAATTCTTATTAATTTTCTATTGTTGACCATGGAAACCTACCAGGATTCTAAAATAATGGAGTAAAACTCTCTCAATCTTATCATACGTTAGAGAATGAGATTGATCATCTCTTACTGTCATTTTCAAATTTTTTTTTTTTAATGTTTCTTTTGTTTTTGACAAAAATAAAGGGAAATTTGCTAAATTGATATAGATTTACTCAATTATGTACTAATACACTCTTTTTACATTGTTTGTCTAATCTATCCTTAAATATATATATATATATAAAATTAATTTAAAAGAATTATTTCAAAATCCAAAAATTCTAACATTTTTAAAGATATTTATATTTATATAAAAAGTAGTATAAGATTTTTCAGAGTAAAATTAAACTGGACTCAAACATATAATTACCCTTCTAACGGTTTCTAGGAATATACAATTATATTTTTAAAATAATTTTTTTATTCAAACTTTTTATTTACATATTTATTATTTAAAATTATCAAAATCAACAATATTTTTTAATTGAAAATTTAGTTTTGGAACTTACATTAGAACATATATAATTATTTAATATTTACCTAATTCTGAAGTTTTTCAAGGAAATATACTGCATACTAATCTGTTTGAATTTACTAATCCTTGATTTAATTTCAGTTACATTCTTCTATTTAGTTTTTTTTGGGGGGGGGGGGCAAATACTTCTGTTTAGTTTAAAATTAGCGTTCCCACCCAAATGTACACGCAAGAACAGCAAAACAAAATCGTAGTAAATAGTGAAGTAACCTTCACAAAACTATGAAGAGAACTATTAAATTTCCCAAATTATTCAATTCGATCTTAATTAGTGTAACGCTATCAACATTATATCTTTTGATATCTGCTTCTTCTTTCACTTGGATGTGGAAAAAACTACTTTCAACATGTATAATGTATAGAATTGAAGTATTGCAAGACCGACGATCAAATAATAGTAGTAGAATGGACATTTCAAATTGAATACTAGTGTCTGAATAACTTGTCTTGTAACCGTTCTTAGTGTCTTAAATTTAAGTAGCATAAAACCACTTTTGTTTTAAGAGCGATCAAGTTTGGAATCTCTGATAAATTAATACTCATTAAATAGAAGAATGACCAATATCCAAAATTAAAAGTATATGAACTCAACAAAGTCTCGTTAAATCTTATCATTCGTTAGAGAATGAGATTGATCATCTCTTACCATCACTTTCCAAACTGTTTTTCTTTAAAATGTTTCTTTTGTTTTTGGCAAAAAAATGAAATAGATTTACTCAACTATTATACTAACTAGAAGAGAACCCGCGTAAATGCGCGGATTTTTTTTTTCTTAAATTTGTAATTTAATTTTTTTTAATTTTAAATTATATTAATTCATTATTTTTTTATTTATTATTTTGAATTTTTTTTACAAAAATTTTACTATATCTATTTTTCATGGTTTTAAATTCTGTATATTTTTATGTTTTTGTTGCTATTTTTCTATTTTGTGTGACATTATTCTCTCTATTTCGGTAATTCATTACATCTTTATTTATTTATTAATTATTTTGTGTATCCTATAGTTTTTTGTGTTCTATATTTTATAAAAGTCTTTTAATTGTATTTTTTTTTGTTTTTGTTACCATAATTTGTTATTTTTCACTTCTATATTTGTGTATACAATATTTTACAAACATTAAAATTTCATTTAAATTTTGTATATATAATACTTGAATTAATATTGATGAATATTTGAATTAATTATGAATTTAATATATTATATGTTTCTATTTTAATAAATTTTAATAGTTAAATTTAAGTTATATGATTTTAAATTAAATAATCAATTAATAATAAATCTTTAATTTTATTTATTTAAAAATGCTGATGTGTTAAAGTAGTAGAGCACTTCTTCAACCATTATAGTATAGATACACTTTTTTTCTCTTTTTGGATTTTTTTTTTGTCTAAACTATCTTTAAATATTAATGAAAGACATAGGTTATGATTGCTATTTTGATTTAGAGACTTTAAGTTTTGTAAAGTTATTAAAGTCACAATTTTACCAATCAGAGTTTAAGCTTTAAACAACTTAAAATTTGGTGTAAAACTTTTAAAATTATTTTTTTAAAAACTTAGACTTTATTCATTTTTTTAAAAAATTACAATTTCAGACTTTAGACAAAAATTACAGTTTTTAAAACCAAAATCTTTACACCCAAATCTTAAAATTAAAGTATAAAATAACAGCCTCTACCAATCACAGTCATAACTTAGACTTGTAAAGTAAGCGTAGGAGACTAATCATCTAGTTGTTTTCTCCTTTTTCTTTTCTTCTGCGGATTGCTACCCCCTGGTGTGCTTTCTAAGTGCGACAAGTGTCAAAATGTTTTGATCATACCGTTGCTTTTCTAAGTCGCTTTGTTGTTTCCTTTTGCTTCCTGCAGCAGGTTGCTTCATTTGCACTAAACTTAAAACATAAGAGTATGATTATCTATGAAAAATTTCAATTGAACTAATAGAAACAAATAAAATATAATGAGTTCTAAAAATATAATTGTTTTAGAGATTTTTCTTTTTCTTTCTCATTATTTTCTTTTTTGTTATTATTAAAAATTTGTTCAGAATCCCATTTAAAACTTCTTTTTAATGGTGGTTTGGGGTATATGCATTGGTGAGAGATTGTCATAGTTTATCAAAGAATTTTTTTTACTATTTTAATATAATTAAACTATTTAAATAAATGAAAATATTTTATAAAATATTGAATCAATTATTACATGATAGGTGTGTGTGATAGTTTTTCAAAGGTTCTGAGATGAGAAACTATTGCTCTTATCTCTTTTAGTTTTTAGTTTTTTTATTTTCTTTTGTATTTTCTTTTATTGGTAAGAAACTTATTGAGAACCTACCAATGTAGATGGTTTCTGTTTGCACGTTCTCCAAGTTTCAGCTCTTTGTCCTCAATCTTCGTAGTAATCCATATCTCAAACTCCTCTGGACCTGCTTCGTTGTGCGCAAGTAAAACCGCAAGCTCCTCTTCTTTAACAAATGATAAAGTCACATAGTCATCATGCCCAGCGTCAAACGGCAGACGCAGAAGCGGTTCAAACCTCTCACTTGTAACATCAAAACAGATTATGTGACCATCAAGGTCGTCTTGTACGTGTGTTCCTTTGTGAAGCAGGCCAGTAAGTGTTTCCCTTGAAAGACACTCCACGCTGACAAAATAATATACGCCACTGTGGAGTGACATCAAGAGTCTTCCATAAACCAGAGTCGAAGTCGTATAAACCTCAAGAATTTGTAGCTACGACAAGAGTTTTTGTCCTCGTATCCGAGAGCGTAACTGAACCTGTCGCATTCGTCCGGGCGGTGAGAATATGTTGATTCGATCGACCTTGTTTGCCCCCAATACGGATTCCAAAAAAATGACCTTGGTGTCGACTTCTTTCAAGACGCACAACAATAAACCATCACAGTGGAAAACTTTAGATATCTAATATCTTCTTGACTTGTTCATTAAGGCAAATAAGTTTACAGTTACGCTCTATAGATGGATCTCCATCAACGACAAGAACGACGCTCATGAGATATAGATTGTAATTGCGATCATCATAGACTCACCTTCTCTTACTGCGCTTCTTTTATCAATGTGCATCTTTGGAAACCTTCGACTTTTGGATAAAATGTCCCATTTTTTGCAAATTAATCGTACTGCTCTCGTAGACTTCAAGGGAACCCTAGAGAGAATCTACTCTACCAATTTCTTTGCAAGATCGGAGATAATCGTCATTGTTTCAATTTAATAGGGTTTTTAGTTGTTGTTTCCTCTGGTCTCTTGCGCCAGTGTCTCTACGTACATATAACAATTGAAGACTCTATCGGAAACCCTATATGAAGCTGGGCCAACCTGGGGCTTGATATTTGTTAATCTTTGGATAATCCCATTCGCAAGGCCTCCAGTGTTTCTTGATCTTATATATATATATATATTTTTTTTTTTTTGTTGAGCACTAACTTTTTTAGATTTTGTATTTGCGTCGTTCTATGTTCAACAACGGGGGTTTGATTAGAGGTGGGTTAAAACTTAAAACCAAGCAAAATAGTTAAACTGAAACCACATATGTAATAAACCCTAAATTTACCTATACACTCCAGAAATTATAGCTTCCATATTTTTGAATCGATATCCTCGATACACTCCAAAAATTTACCAAGTTTTGTATTTGTAATAGACCGTTTTGCAAGACTCTTTAACATAATTTCTATATTTTAAATGTATAACAAATATCTTACCTAATTATTCCAAATTCACAATAACAAACAAATAAAAGGGGAAATTGCAGGTCGAAAGAAAACCCAACACGTGGGAATGTAAAGCTAGAGTAAAACCTGTGTTCTTATCTCTTACGTGGAATGTACTAATTAGATTAACAACCTTACATAGTAAGTAAGTATTTAGATAACAATCTCTTGATTCTATTTCCCCCTCCAGCCTGCTGCCTTTATGGTCTTTTACACAAGTATTATAGATTGGTAAGACACTTGGCGTAAGAAAAAGAATGAACATCATTATGATTTATGAGATTGACATATACATTGACCCAAAAGTGTTGAATAAGAAATTGTTGACCACAAAGTTAGAGCATCTTTTTCTATAAGCTGACAAGATACAGCAAATATTTTTTACCTTTTGTGTCTCTATAAAATAGCACCATAGATCCATACGATTTTCAGACACATTGTTTACATTAGCAGCAACAGAGTGAACGAGGTCATGAAGAAGATGGTTGGGTTTGAAAAGTCGAAGAAATCCGACAGTGATTCGAACAAGAACGAGTGCTTATCAGATGCAGTCATCAATCTCGATCAGTATGTGTTAATTTTATCCAAGATTTACCTTTATTGCACAATCATCACGATATATAAATATAAATTAGGTTAAGCCGTTTTAATTCTAAGTAACAAATTCATATGATTGTTTAAAAAAAATTAACATTAATAATTGGCTAATGACTTTCCGGTAAATTGTTTGATTGATTAATAAGTTTGACATCTCAAGCATCTGACTGTCATCAATTTTGATTTGACCAAAATCACATTTGCATTACACAACCGAAACTAAAGACTCGATTTTAAAAACTTTACTTTTTCTTTAGTTTGTATTTGTTTTAAACACTGACGGATAAATTTTGTTACAAAACCCCTAAACGTTGTGATTTTATATATGAAAAACAATACACTACTCTACAATGTAAATGTCATGGAAATTTGTTAACGAAGATGCAAAAAAGAATCCATGATGAACAAAATAAAAATAAAACTATAAAAGTAAGATAATATTGCTACTTGTGTTGATATTTCCCAGAGGAGATCCGACGGCATTCCAAGAGTATTGGATGAAGATGAAGGACAGTTGTACGGTGGTGATACCAGGATGGGAACTGATGAGCTACTTTAGCGATACGACGGACGTGTGTTGGTTCCTAGAGCCAGAGCTTGCTAAGGCGATCAAGGCGTTGCACGGTGAGATCGGTAACGCAGCGACTGAGGAACGCTGCATCGTGGTGGGTACTGGCTCGTCACAGCTTTGTCAGGCCGCTTTGTTTGCTCTTTCTTCTCTCTCTGAGGTCAAACCTCTCAGCATTGTCGCCGCAATTCCTTACTACTCTGTAAGCCCTCCCTCACTGAACAAAATTTAAAACAACATTATTTTTAGATCAGAAAGTATTCATAAAAATGGCACTTAGCTTATAAATATGAACTTTTTAATTGTCAACAAAATGATTGCATCATCACTTGTTAGTACTATGGTTGTAGCATGGTAGATCACAAAGTTTGGAGATTAAAATCCATAACTTAATTTTCTAGTTACAAAACATGTTTTGATGGCCTGAAAGTACATATTTCTTGAGCACAAAACACATGAAACATCCCAAAGAAAAACTGTACTATTAGCGCTCACGTCCCACATCCATATCCTTTAAAATACATTCAATATTTTGTTATATGTTTTCTTACAGACATACGTGGAGGAGGCATCGTATGTTCAATCGAAGCTGTACAAATGGGAAGGAGACGCAAGAACGTTCAACAAAACTGGACCGTACATAGAGATGGTGACATCACCGAACAACCCTGATGGGACCATCAGACAGCCGGTAGTGAACCGTACGGAGGGTGGGAAAGTAATATACGACTTGGCGTATTATTGGCCACACTACACTCCCATCACTCGCCGTCAAGACCACGACCTTATGCTCTTCACCTTCTCTAAGATCACCGGTCACGCAGGGTCCCGCATCGGGTGAGTTATTGAAAATTATCTAAGAAATTTGAACCCGAATCCTTGTCGATATAGAGTACTGAGAGTCTGATAAAGTTACTTACTACACTTTGGTTCATTTATGTGTGAGAAACAATCACTGAAACCAGGCTCATTTGGTCCTTATATAAAATTCATTATATGCATAATTATTGAAAATTATGTACTTTTTTTGGAGTGAAGGTGGGCGTTGGTGAAGGACATAGAGGTGGCCAAGAAGATGGTGCAATACCTAACAATCAATTCCATCGGCGTGTCTAAGGAATCACAGATTCGAGCCACCACGATCCTCAACGAACTCACCAAAACTTGTCGGACCAAATCAGAGAGCTTCTTCGACTATGGTTACGAGAAGATGAGGTCACGGTGGGAGAGGCTACGGGAGGTTGTAGAGTCCGGTGACACATTCATTCTACCTAATTACCCTCAAGCCTTTTGCAACTTCTTTGGCAAAAGTAACTCGACTTATCCTGGTATTAAACAACAAACCATTTTTTGTGGGTTGAATTTGTGACGGTATTGGTCGTCCATTAACGGTTTGGGATATTGAAATGGTTGTTGCAGCGTTTGCGTGGTTGGGGTGTAAAGAAGAGAGAGATCTCGGAAGTCTCTTGAAGGAAAATAAAGTTTTGACGAGAGGAGGAGACCGATGTGGCTGTGATAAGAAGTACGTACGCGTCAGCATGCTTAGCCGCGACGATGACTTTGATGTCTTTCTCCACAGACTTGCCACCATCAAGGATCTCAAATGCATTGAGCCTTAAGTTATTGTTTTTTTTTCTTTCCTCATATGACATTTCAATAATGATTTTCTTTTAGTAATGTTAAGCACAATATGTATTAAGTGGTGTTTTCCTTTCCTCTCAATTGATCTTATTACAATTTTAAAGGTTTTTCTAATCATTAAAGGTTAAACAAAACTTTATTTTCTATATAGGATTTGGAAAAAGAAATTTAATAAATGCTTCCAATAAAATCATAAAAAAAGAGAAAGTGTATTATATTATATGAGTTCGCAATGAGAGGAAGAGAACCCTACCCTTGATTCAGATGATGAATCTTCGACAAGTCTACCAATATGAATTGTTTAAATTATTTACCTTTTTAACAATATTTTGTTTCTTTGAATAAACAGAAGACACCAGAAAAAAATAGTTAATGGTCTGAAAATTCGTTATGAGACAATATTTTTACTGTATGTCTGTAATGGCCAAAAGTATTTAAAAAATTTAACACCATAAGTGACATAGTTAGGGAAATGAAAATTTAGACGAAAAATATCTCTTATATTTTTTAAAAAAAAAGTATTTTAGAAAAAAAATTCTTACCCCCTCTCATATTTTATTTTTTCTGATATACATAAATATTGATTCAGTATTGTCATCCGATTTTTGTTTTTTATATGATCATGTTTCTTTCATGCATTTGTTGTGGTTGTACTTTTTTAAATTAAACACAAGTTATCTGTTGGCTATGTGATTTTGAGAAGGGAAAAAAAAAATGTTTGAACCAACCAAGACACCAAGAACTGATCGGTTAGTAACTCTCTTTAACACGTTGATTTGCCTTTGATGTTATGTCATGAGTCATGACACTGGTACGAATTAATAGAAGTTGCAATATGAGTGATGAGAAGTTGAATATATAATTTTAAATTTTGGTGCTCTTAGAGAATCGAGAAAGGAGGACTTTATGCTAGAATCATTTTAAATGCTCGGATTGTGAATCATTTTTTTTGCGATGTGAAGGCGCAAAAGATGTAAGTGTAGCGATGGAGACAACCATAGAGTTTACTGAGAGAGCAGGAAGGTTCCAAAGAAGCTTATGAATCAATAGAAATCGGCAAGATGTAAGAGCTAACTCATACACATAAACTCACGTTATCTTTTCACTAATGAACTCTTGTTTGACGCGAATTGGTAAAGCTTATAAACATCTGACTGGTGAGTGGTGACACGAAACAGTACAAAATGGCAGGAGATATCAGTAAACATAGCAGAATGATATAAAAATGATGGTACTGCGCAGAATAGTTGGTTATACCTTGTACCACATTACTAATTAAAACCATATGTAAAAAAAACAATACTACTTAAAATTGAAGTGTGGAGGAATCAACTCTTGAGGACAAGACAGCTTCAGCCTTTGAGAGTATTGAGGAGTCAAAACAGTGGAAACAGAAACACACAAACCTGCGGACGAAATAAAAGATGAAGAAGACGTGGCGCTACCCTATTGGTTGAAACCGAAAGTACAATTTCTCGGAAGAAGAAGTTGATACATGACAAAATTTACAATCTCTCCATCTAGAATCTCCGCCACATTTTATTCTCATCCAATATTATAAAGTATATCAGTTTATAAAGTATATATTATTTTTTTCCCCCCGAAAAACGGTCGTCGAAGTATAAAAATGAGACACGGAGAGAGAGATATATTGCCAATTTAACGACTTTTGTCTGATAAATCCTGTTCGTCAATTTCAGTGGCTATGCTGCTTCCTTCGTTAAAAGATGCCACATGATTGGATATGACGAATGATCCAAATCTATGTCAGACACACATTTGTAATCTGTTACACAAATATTTTAAAAGTTTTTTTTCTTTTCTTTTCTTTTCTTAAAGTCACACACTTTAGAGTTTAATACTCGTTCTTGCTGTGGCTCTCGAAACGTGACTGACTATCCAGAGAGGGTCACGATATTGAGTTTTTGAAGGTATGTGGTGATTTTCTTTTGATTGATGTTGATAATACCCATTTGAAAAGGCGTCGCCTTTACCTCTCTACTCTTATGTTGTTCTTGACGGTTACGAATATGTTTCTGGAGATTTTTAGTTTCATACGTGGGTTTGAGTCTTTGCTAATGAAAACCCACTAGTTTGGGATTCCGCTATTTGCATAATATAGTCAATTTTGATGGATTCGGATTGGTGTTGATGGTTTCTCACACAGAAAACTCTTTTGTTTCGATAAGGTTGGAGTGGCCCGGTGATTGCTTTAAGTGTGGAGATAAATGGCGTTGGAGTACGATTTGCTGAATGAAAACGTGAAGAAGTGTCAGTATGCCGTAAGAGGTGAACTCTATCTCCGAGCTTCTGAGCTTCAGAAAGAAGGCAAGAAGGTAAACTCTTTTGTGTTATCTTTTTTCCTTTGCATCTTGGCTTTACTCTAAATAATGGAGATTTACAGTTTAGATAGACATGTGATTCTTGGTTCGTTTAGGACTTTAGGCATTTGCAGTTATGATCTAGCACTTGATTTGTCCATAATTATTGGCAGCGTCTCGGGTTTTTTTGTGTGGCTAATTTTGTTTGAATATTACATAACAGATTATTTTCACAAACGTTGGGAATCCTCATGCTTTAGGACAGAAGCCGTTGACATTTCCTCGTCAGGTATATATTCTCAGACCAAAAGACTTAACTCTTCGTTGACCCTAGATAGTATATATAACAACCAATTGGTGTAGGTGGTTGCGCTCTGTCAAGCTCCGTTTCTACTAGATGACCCAAATGTTGGAATGCTATTTCCAGCTGATGCTATTGCAAGAGCTAAGCATTATCTTTCCTTGACTTCAGGCGGATTAGGTATTAATGTTCAGCAAACTCATTAGTGTGAGCCTCTTATCTAAGAATTTATAGATTTCCTGTGGAAAATTCAGAAAGTTGTTTCTTTTTTCTTTGTGTTTAATTATCAGGTGCTTACAGTGACTCAAGAGGCCTTCCGGGAGTTAGGAAAGAGGTTGCGGAGTTCATTGAACGGCGTGATGGGTATCCAAGGTGGTGATTGCTTTCATTTCTGTTTAATTTCCTCAATGAGATGCATATATTTGTTGTAAAAGCAAAGCCAGCTCAGGCCTTTTGTTTCTCATTTTCATATCACAGTGACCCAGAGCTCATATTTCTCACTGATGGAGCTAGCAAAGGTGTGATGCAAATCTTGAATTGTGTTATACGCGGTGACGGAGACGGGGTAATGCTCTTTCCCAAGAGGTCTTTTAGTATCTGCGATGATTCTACTCCTGACACTTCATTTATAAGAGTTTTTTTGTTCTGTTCCGTTTTGCAGATTCTAGTTCCGGTTCCACAGTATCCACTCTACTCAGCTACCATATCACTGTTAGGTGGTTCTCTTGTTCCTTACTATCTCGATGAGTCTGAAAACTGGGGACTTGATGTTAACAACCTTAAACAATCCGTTGCTCAGGCTCGTTCTCAAGGAATATCAGTGAGCATTCTTTTTTTCTCTTCTTCTAGCAATTATCAATGCAGTTAGCGTAGAAGCGTCTGTCTTTACTCCAGTTACTGATTTGTCTTGAATGCGTGTACAGGTAAGGGCAATGGTGATCATTAACCCTGGGAATCCAACTGGTCAGTGTCTAAGCGAAGCTAACTTAAGAGAGATATTGCGGTTCTGTTACAACGAGAAATTGGTTCTTCTGGGAGACGAGGTTTATCAGCAGAACATATACCAGGATGAGCGTCCTTTTATTAGCGCCAAGAAGGTCAGCTTTCTATCTTCGCTTTCATTTTACTGAAACTTATGCCTTATTTGTGATCATTATTTTGACATGAACATTCTTGTAAAAACAAAAAGGTTTTGATGGATATGGGTTCGCCGCACAACAAAGAAGTCCAGCTTGTATCTTTCCACACTGTCTCTAAAGGTTATTGGGGAGAATGTGGACAGCGAGGTGGATACTTTGAGATGACCAACATCCCTCCCAGGGTTTGTCTTTATCTCTCTGCTTTAAGTTACTTATGTTATGTTTGACAACATAATCACAGTATAATATAACATCTTGATTATGCAGGTTGTTGAAGAGATATACAAGGTTGCATCAATTGCTCTGAGCCCGAATGTCTCTGCGCAGATATTCGTAAGTCAAAAGTCTTAGCGTAATGTGGATTTGGTTTTTGTAGAAAATCATCTGTATGTTCTGAGAGTGATATGAATGGTGCAGATGGGTTTGATGGTTAGTCCTCCAAAGCCTGGAGACATTTCATATGACCAGTTCGTCCGTGAAAGGTATAATACAGAAAGCCACTTAAGCACTCGTGATCATCAGCATCCCTGGATTGAGGCATTAATATTCCCATTTTGTACATTTCTCTAGCAAGGGGATTCTTGAATCTTTGAGAAGAAGAGCAAAGATCATGACTGATGGATTCAACAGCTGCAAAAACGTCGTCTGCAATTTCACAGAAGGTAAGAACAAAAAAAGAAGGAAGCATAAACATTAAGATATTACTTGTTGTTGTTGTTGATTCTTGTGTGTATATATGTTAGGTGCAATGTATTCGTTTCCTCAAATACGGTTGCCACCGGGAGCTCTCCAAGCTGCCAAGCAAGCTGGAAAAGTGCCAGACGTTTTCTACTGTCTCAAGCTCTTAGAAGCCACAGGAATCTCCACAGTTCCTGGCTCTGGATTTGGGCAGAAAGAAGGGTAAGAATTTAGTTTTGTGTTCTTGCTCTTTTTAAGATCTCTTCTTATTTTTTGTAACTTGTTTTTTTTTTTTTAACAGTGTGTTCCATCTGAGGACAACGATCTTGCCTGCTGAAGAAGAGATGCCTGAGATCATGGACAGTTTCAAGAAGTTCAATGACCAGTTCATGACTCAGTATGATAATAACTTCGGTTATTCCAGAATGTGATCACTTCTTCTCCTTTCTTCTTCTGATTATAAACACTTATTGTGCTCTGCTACTACAATTTTTAAAGCTAAATCTCTGTAGTACGATTATTCTCTATCTATATATTTTTCTCTGTCTCTACTTCATTTTTAGTATGGTGGTAAGTTATGGATATATGAAAATTTGAATAGATTTGTGATTATACAATTAAAAAAAAATATGGAATTTTTTTGATTATAGAATTTTTTATTTTTGATTCCAGAATTTTATCATTATCATAATTTTTTTATTTTTTTATTATAATATGGATATGAATTCCAACTTGCAAACTTATTATATTTTCTTTAATTAAATAATATGATTATCTCAAAACATGATACAAAAGTCTAACTCTGTTTCTACTTATCCCACAAAATATTTCCTTTAAATTTGTAATATACAGAGAGATTGTTTTAAGAGATAAACAGAAGAAGAATAAGGATATGAAGCAAAATTGAAGAAAAGAAAACTATTTTGTTCTTCTCTATTTCTATATTTTTCTTTTTTTGTGAAACAGATTCTATATTGTTAAGTCATGGATTTTCCCAGAAAAAGAGTGTAATCTTTATCGTGTGAAACAAGTAACATGAAGGGCAAAGAAGAAAACAGAGTCGAAACACAACCGGAGAAAAACACAATTGGTAATGAAAATCAACTGATCAGGACTCTGTCGCCGGTAAATTTCCCGGTGGTATGTTCGACGACGAGGGAGAAGCCGGAGAAGAGGGAAGAAAAAAAAGTAGGAAGCGGAGAAGCAGCAAAGGAGGAGGAGGAGGAGTGCATGACGCCTAAAGCAGAGGAATTCAGGATTCCTCAGCCGCAAGAGTGTCCGCCGGCTCCAAAACCTAATCGCCGGAGATCATTATTCACTGACGGCGGCAACAAATAATTTATTTGTAGTTTAGAAAAATTTATTGGTTATTATTATTTATTTATTTATTGCGGTAGAGATACTCAATTGTCGATATTCTATCTATCAACTACAAAAAATATCTGTTTTAATTTTTCAATATTTCTATTTTTATTTTCTTCAGCTCTCGAATGAGCTTGGTTCTGAACACCCAAGAACGGTAAAGTTCTTATTGATAGTGGCTATGATAACTTCTGTATATTTCGGAGTTGTGATCTCAATGACTCTCATCGTGTTACCAGAAATGTTCTCTGATGATGAGCAAGTGAGAGGACTCGTTAAGAAACTTACTCCGTTGCCTGTTCTTTCTGGTAATTATTTTGTGCAAGATTATAACCCTAGATTGTATCAAGTTCAAGGCCATTGTGTTCAAAGTTTAATATGGTACAAAAGGTGTGTAGCTGTTGGAGCTGGATGGCAAGGGATCGTTGCATGTGTGAACGTTGGGTTACTATCTATGTGGAATACCTATTGGTCTTTTGCTAGGTTACAAGATGGACCTTGGAGTAAAAGTATGTATAATCTTGAAAATCCTAATAAATAACTGGTCAAAGATAAGTTGTAAGTATAAACGAATGCACACGATTAGAGAAGATATGGACAGGAATGCTAACGGGAACGTTTGTGACCAGTGTTCTTCTCTTCATGATCTATAAGACCGACTGGGACAGAGAGGTGAGAATCAATTATTGATTTTTTTTTCCTTCTACGATTTTGAATTGGAATTGGGAACTAAAAGATTTGTCATGAATGTTCAGGCTTCATTGGCAGAGGCTAGATAAAGAAATGGGGAGGCTAAACAGGTCGAGGAGAAGAGATTATTGATGAGGAGATCAAATGTGAAGAAGATGATACTATTCAAATTGCGAGACTCATCAAAGCAAATGGTCATTGAACTAGTCAATGTTGATTCGTAGCTGAATATGTAGATGAAACGGACTGAACCACTAAATTCTTGACAAAAACAAAGCTTCTCATCTTCATTAGGGCAACTTTGTTATTTGAGCTTTAATACTTTTTGTTCCTCATTCAGTTTTCTGAGATAGATAGATATTATGCCCAATTCACAGCTGCCAAGAAACAGTATTTGTTCTTGATGCAGTTGAGCGCGAGTTCGAAGGTAAATCAAGAGACAAAACAAACTCTTTTACTCAAGACACACCGAACGTAAAATGTCTGTTGCAGACGTTAACCGGTAAATTAGAAAAGGCAAAGAGGCAAATGGATGAAACCGAACGTAAACAGTTGAAGTTACTGTCGACATACATATTAACATCGCTGTTAATTAGTTACTGATGGTTACAACTTAGAAGATCAAATCTAGAACCATTTCCTCTGTTTTATAAAACTACTTAAGCCTGATTTCGGCGAAGGAACAGATTATGACAATGAACTATTTAATGACTTATATATCCTCTAGCTCTACTTTGTCTAATCATTTTGCATCTTCAACAGCATCCCGAAGAACGGCTTTATGTTAAAGCTATCGAATGCAAGTGTGTAGAGTCTTAAGGATTTCGGTACCAAAGCTTCGTCTGATGTTCAGACTTCATTGGTAGAAGCTAGAATATGGAAATGGGGGAAGCGAAACAAGATCATTGAGAAATCAAATGTGAATTAGAAGATAGTATTCAAATTGCGAGAACCAGCACAGCAAAATGGCGAATGAACTACTCAATGTTGATTCGTACGGTAATTGAAAATGTAGATGAAACAGAATGCACCAATACAATCTTGACAGAAACAGAATGCACCAATACAATCTTGACAGAAACAGAGCATACGACAGGAAGTGACATTACTAAACATTTGAGCTTGAGGTTAACACATTCTACTTCTAAGACAAGGAAACTAAACTTCCATTTAACTAAACTTAGAATTTGATTCTATTATAGAATTTGATTCTATTATTCAATAAATGGAATCGAATAACAAACAACGACCTAACAGACCAAACTGACCTAACAGACCAAACTGGACTAAAGCGGAACAGGAACGAGAAATGAGACTAACATGCAAATGAAATCGAAGGTAAGAACGTCAATGAATCGAAACAACAACTCAATGATAGAATCAATAGCAAAGCATACCAATACCATATATGAACTTCAAATATAATCCAGTAATATTGATTAAAAGATCTCTCATTCCAAAAATCCAAAAAAGCAACAAACTTTGAGTTCGACAAAACAGAGAAGATAATACTTTAAAAAAAAAACGAAAAACGAAAAACTCGACCTAAAACACTCTAGGCAGTGAGCACGACGGCACCACCAGCCTCCTTGATCTTCTTCTCAGCAGTCTTGGAAATGAGCTTAGCCTTCACAACAAAAGGCTTGTTCTCAGGCAAATGACCTTTCCCAAGAACCTTAAAGAAACCATGCTGCGTCACATCGATCATGGGAACATTGTCCTTGGTGGACTTTGCCTTGACATCCTCAGGGACGAGTGACCAGAGCCTGTCGAGGTTGACGATAGGGCAGAAGAACTTGTTACGTAGCTTGTGGAAATACCTCATACCGACCTTTCCGAAGTAACCTGGATGGTACTTGTCGAAGAGGATACGGTGGTGATGCATACCTCCTGCGTTACCACGACCTCCTGGATGCTTGCGATGCTTTCCGATACGTCCATGACCGGCGCTGACGTGTCCTCTCTTCTTCCTGTTCTTCTTCAACGCCGTCGCCATTTTCTCAGATCTAGGTTTCTCTGAGGTGTTTGGAGATTAGGTTTTATATATAAGCAACCCGAAACGGCTAGGGTTTTTTAAGAGAAGCGAGACGAGGGGTTTTTATAAAGAGGGTTCAACAAGAAACATTTTATGGCTTTGGGCTTTATAATGGGCCTGCTAAATTGGGCCTTCTGGAGTGCCAACCCAAAATCAACGAACAGAGCCAGAATTTTTGAAAACGGTTAAAATGATGGGCTAAAAAATCTATAAGGCCCAACTAATTGCACACTTCAAAAGGCCCAAACTATAAAAAACCTACTTTTATGTATGAATCTGCTTCGGTGCTCTCTCCTTTCGATTAGAAAAAGCCAAAAAGGTTTAGTATAGAAGACCTAAGGGCTAGGGTTAACTTCTTCTCTCATAAACTAATCCTTAAGCTTGAATTTCAACTTCATCGTGATAAATGCAACACGACAAGGTTATATGGGAGGTTGGTCACAAGCACTGCAGTTATAAGGCAAAGTATGTTAAATTTTTCGTCGCTGGTTTGATTTCGTTTAGAGGGGTGGGGAAGAATATTTTTTTTGTTGAGTTTTCGTATTTTGTTTTCATGTACTTTGTAGATTCGAAACTGGAAAATTCTGCAGAAACCCTTATAATGTAACCGGTAGCTGCAATCCAAGGTCTTGCCCTCTTGCCAACAGTCGCTACGCCACTATCCGTGACCACGATGGTAATTTTAAATATGAACATTCAAAAAAAGACTCAAAATTTTGTATTGTGGTCAATGCTCATGTCTTTCAACTGATTCTGTGTTTGGAACACTTAGGATTGGCGGTTTGTTTACTTGATGTAGTGAGAACCGAAATGTTGAAAGATGGTTCTTTTGATTACAGTGTTTTCATTTCTTACAAATCGATTCTCTGTGTTGTTGTTGTTACTCAGGAGTCTTTTATTTATATATGAAGACTATAGAGAGAGCTCACATGCCAAATAAGTTGTGGGAGAGAATTAAGCTGCCTAGAAACTATGAGAAGGCCCTTGAACTCATTGACAAACACTTGGTGAGAGCTGAGATTGATCCCATCCACATATTGAGCTCTTCTGAAGTCCTCTTTCACCTAGGAAGATTATTAATTAACATCTGAGTGTTTAATTCTGTGTTTTCTTTATCGTGGCAGTTGTACTGGCCCAAGTTTTTGCAGCTCAGAGTTAAACTAAGACTGACCAAAATGAATCAGATGCGTATTCGTATGAGGAAACATGCTCTTAAAACAAGGTCTTGTCCTCTTCCTATCTTCCTATTTAAAACAAGTTTTTTACTTTATGTTCCTTGTTCTGCTTTATTAGTTTCTGCTTTTGTTTTCGAATCACAGGGAGAAGATAATGCCTATGCCTAGGAGGGATATAAAGAGAGAGGCGAGAAGAGAGGAAAAGGCTGAAAAAGCAGCGGTGTTGGATAAGGTAGGTCACAATTTGTTACTCTTTTGGTTTTTGATTTTACTTTTTTTGCTTTAGCTCTTATTAGGTTCTTATGACAGTGCTGGTTCTTTTTTACAGGCCATTGAAACCGAGCTGTTAGAACGTTTGAAGAAAGGCATTTACCCTGACATACTCCCAGAGCCTGAGTTGTACGAAATTCCTGATGATGAAGAGGTACTTTTTTATATATTTAAGGGTTCCCTACTTCAAATTTGATCGTTGTGTAATTTCGGCAGCGCATCAAACCTAGATTCGGCGTCGTTGTACTGATTTTTATTTATAAAATTGAACCTCAGGAACCAGTGATTGAATATGTTGAAGACTATGATGAACTCGAAGAGGAAGAAGAAGAAGAAGATATAGAAGATTTCTATGGTTTTCCATCTAAGAAGTCGTACCTTTACGGTGATGATCAGAGTAATTAATATTCATCTTTTCATCCTATTCTTACTCTTTACACGATATTTACCCTAGAACTGAACTGATCTTTTGCATTTAAAATAGTGGGATATCATGAATACCTTTTGATAGGTTTGAGTGCATTTGTGTTGTTGGTGGCCACTTAGAGATTTATATTATCATCTCTACGTATATAGCTTTGTTTGTTCATATAAAAAAAGTTGCGAACCATGAACTCTCTACAGACTCAGATGCTGAGGATGGCGACGATGCTGAGGAGCAAATTGTGATTCATAAATGGGGAAGAGCTGTAAAGAAAAATAACAATGAAAAATCAAAGAAGAAATCAAGAGTCGTTGTTGAGGTGAGATTCCACATGTTAGCTTTAGTAGTTCGCAAAATGTTGGGCATAATTTGTGTCTGCGTGTTTCTATATTTTCTTAAATATTTGTATATATGTCTTTCAGGTCGAGCAAGAAGATGGAGACACAAGGCAAAGCCTAAAGCCTGAATTGTAAGAAACAGAATTGTTGATTCATGATAATCATCAAACGCTTTTGAATCATGTTTGTTACATGCGTGCTAATCACCAAATGCTTTTGAACCATCATGCTATTGAATCAGCAAACTCTTTTTGAATCATATTACAACCAAACCATCACGCTTTTGGATAATGTTACATGAGGGTTTTTTTTTTCGGCTATGTTACATGAGTGTTATTTTATCAAATTCAAACGCTTTTATAAAGAGTTAAATACAGATTTTTATTTTGATTAAGTAGATGCCTTGTGTTCCAAGTTACATAAGTTATTATATAAATATATTTTAAAATTAATTAAGTAAATGATTTTTGTTTAAGTTATATTATAGGTAAATCTGATATTTCATATAAAACAAAAACTAAAACAATTTTTTCATGCAAAACCGTTATACATTATATTCAAAACAAAAAATTGAAATATAACTTAAATGTATAGGAATGTTAAAATAGGTAAACCCACCTCATCTACACATGTTCTGTTTAAAATTCATCACGTTGAGACCCTAAATCCATTTATACCATTTAATTTTAAGATGTAATCAGTTATTCATTTAGATCATGAAAAACGCTAACCCATTTCGATTTTAAGAAACTTTAAGAAACAAAAAAATTGAAAGATATGATACTTTTGATTAGAGAAGATGAAATTTCTTCGTCAGTTGAGGCATTTTAGTTTTGTTATTTTGTTATCATTTTTATAAAAGCTAACAATTTATTTGATGCTACAATTTTGGTCTTGACATTGTTACTGAAAACCGAAAAAGAGGTTTTGTAAGAATCGATGTACCAATTACTGAAAGTCTGAAACTGGATGGGTTTGAAAAATTATAATGTACCAAGAAACAAGACAAGGAATAAGTGATCAAATCTCGTTATAAAAGAATAGGATTTTTCCAAATCTCGTTATTAATGTGTTGTTATTAATGTTATAATTAAATTTTATTAAATATGATAATAATATAATATTATTTAATTAAAATTTTAATTATTAATGTTTACAGTTAAATTTTATAAGTTGTGTTTTGGATCATTTCACATTTGTTTCGGTTCAATTTAGGTTATTTATTGGTCCGGAAAACATAAAATTACTTTATATTTTGTTATTATAATTTCTATATTAAATTAGTTTACAAATAATTTATGATTCTAAATTTATTTTATGAGTTGTATTTTAATTTAAAGATATTTATTGTATCATTTGTTCATCAAATATTTTTAAGTTCAATCTTTTTTAAAGGTCTATGATATAATAAAACAACATAGTTAAATATATAATATGAACAAAATAATCAAATCCATGAACAAAATAATTGACCTATAATCTAATATTTTAATTAAATTGCATGATTATCTTTTATCCATTAAAAATAATATTATAGATATGATCTGATTTTGTTAGGATTTTTCTACATTTATGCTAACAATCCGATTATATATATTTATGCAAAATGATTAAGATGACAAAAAAACGATTAACAAGTTTATTTATCAAAAACAATATCTTTCATCTATTGTCAAACAATCATAATAGTATCTCTTGTAAATATGATGTTTTATAGTAATTTTAAAAAGTGTCTTAGTATTTAATATTATAAAGATTTTAATTTCAAAGTATTTATTGTATTATTTGTTCATCAAATATTTTTAAATTTAATATTTTTTTAAATAGGTCTACGATCTAATAAAACAAAATAGTTAGATACAAAATATGAATAAAATGATCAAGCCGATGAATAAAAAAAACTAATATTTTAATTAAATATCTATATTATCTTTTATCCGCTAAGAATAATATTATACATATGATCTGATTTTACTAGGATTTTGTTATATTTATGCTAAAAATCTGATTATATATATTTATGCAAAATGATTAAGATACAAAATTGATTAAGAGATTTTTTTTTGTCAAAAAGAATATCTTTTACCTGTTGGCAAATAATTATAATGGCATCTCTTATAAATATGAGATTTTTATTGAGTATTTTTTAAAATGTTTTGGTATTTAATATTATAAAGATGGATATATAGATTGTTAAAAACAAATATTTATTGATAAAAAGTAAAAAAAATAGATAAAGTATATAAATGTGAAGAACTCAGGGATTTGTTAAACATAAATAGTAATTTCCATGTTCCACCAAAGTTCATCTCAATGGATCGGAGTTTATACATAATGAATATGCTGTAGCGGATTTTCATTATAAACCTTGTCAATTTCAGGGAATCCTATTTCATTGGTCCGCAGTTGCTTATTATAGACTCTATTTAATTTCATATGGTCAATTCTTATCGGCCAGCATTCTTTATAACAACATGGCGTTGAATATGCCTTCGTAGTTTATCCATTTGCCATTCTGAAAATACCGCTCAAAGAACAACGTTCTCCCAAAAGATTTCATAATGAATGCAGTCATATTAGTTGCTTCTCCCTTCTAAGAAAAAAAAATGAAAGCAAATAAAGAGATCCATTAATAATGTAGGTGAAGATTAAACCCAAAAAAAAAGGGTTAGCTAAATATGCTTAGTTTTCTAGTTTTTGAAAAATGAAGAGGTATATACCATGCTGACAAACTCTGAGGTCAAATTCTTAGCTTCGTAACCCGTCAGATTCTTCCCTTTCTCATCTTCAGTCACCATAACCTGCGTAGGAAAGTTTAGGAGTGTCAAAATGAGCCAATAATTCACAAACTGGTTCAGTTCTTCTTAGATTTTTATGATTTTGAACTGTGTTTTCTATAATCACGAGTTTAATAATCTGAGTTTAAATAATCTATGAATTAAATGAGTGAGTTATAATGAGTTTCGAATTAGCTCACGAGCTAACATTTTTTTAACAATTTAAAATAATATATATTTATATAATATTTTATATATATAATATATACTTTTTATCACAAAACAAAAATATAATATGATATTAAAAAATAGAAATATTTCTATTATTTAAAATTTTCTTTTAACTTAGAATCTTTTAATCTAACATCCTAAAGTTATTGTATAAACACAATTAAATTAAAACAAGTTAAGTCTAAAGTTTTTACTTATATTTATAGAATTTTTTATCATTTTATTTCTAATTATTTTGTTTTTTTTAAAATGAAATGTTACCTCACAAATAGTTCATTTAGCTCATGATTAAACATGAACTATGTTTTCTAAATTCATTTATAAATGAGCTGAGTTGAAATGCGTTATAAAATATCTGAATTATAATGAATTGAGCCGAATTAAGCTGAGCTGAGCTGAGCCGAGGAGAAATAGCTCATTTTGACACCAGATCCCTAAGGAAGTTCTTCAGTTCTAGTAGATCAATGTTTTCATTATGAGCAATGATTTTCTGACTAATAAACGTTTCCTTTGAACTGTCATCCTGAAAGATATAATGCCAAAAAGAGGGACTTTAGATTTCAAAAGAAGAAATTATACTTATGATTATTTAATGATTTCAAAAAGAGGGAGTTTAATCTGTATTTATACTTATGATTATTTAATGATTCTTTTATTGATGTTGTGAAATAGTTTATATAATATATATATATATATATTACGTATCAACAAATTATAGCAAAAGTAACAATCAATTTCAGTAGTGGCAAAAGTAATAATTAATTCTAGTAAATGAAAAAACAACACAATTTCACCGTAACATAAGAATCAATTTTATTATTTTTAGCAGATATAATTAGTCTATATAAACATACGTTAAAATCTAATTTTAGATATTCTATGTGGGTAGATAATGCAGTAAAATATATGGATGATCTTAAGGTATGTGTCATGTCCGTCTTCTGGGGGAATAAGGTACAATATTCCATTTGAATTCTGGATCGCCCATAATGGTCTCAAAATCTCCGGAAATAAATATAAGCCTATAAGGGGTATTTGTTTACTTATATAGGTTTGAGGTCTTTACTTAGTTCAACCAATTATGGAAACTCAGGTTCTCCGCCTGGTCTAAGCTCCCCTAAAGAACCATATCTCTTCTTTCGCCAGTGAATCCACTGCAAGAAAACACGCTATCTAATGATATTATAGCAGTTTATAAGTGCTGTACCATTACCCATCATAATATGTCTAACAATTTTAAATAACAGTTTTTCTTATTGCTATCATATCATTTCTCTAGCCAGTATTGTATATTTTACAATTACAAATTTTGTTATTAATGTTATTCACAGTCAATTAGTTTTGAATTTTACTAATTTTACTTAAGGGAATAATAGATTTTAAGTGAAGTTTAAAATCCATATATATATATATATATATATATGTCCAAATTTACCAGCACCCACAGTTTGAGCCATGTCTTGGCTATATTCATCAAATTTCTCTTCCTTCTTTGAAACACCACTCATTTTTGAATTAAGTCAAATTTACAATTCTACTTAGCAAAATAAATTAATAAGATATACTAACAGAGTAACAATCAGTTACCGATGTATATACGCATATAATTATAACTCATGAAAATGGACATCTAACATTTATTTTTTGCGGAGAAAAAAGGAACTTTAACATTTTATAAATGCATGAAAACGACAAAATGCAACGATAAAAGCGTGACTTAGCCGTTGTGTATAAGTAGAAAGCTTATTTCAACGTTTTCTTCTCTACTCCGTCAGGAAGAATCAACGACAATGTCGAATTACGGATATCTTTCTAGTAAAAACGCTTCAGCTGTGGAGGAACTTCTTTCACAGGCCATGGATCTCTACGTTCTTGAGCAAGTCGCCGCCATCAACCTTGCTGGCTTCACCGACTCTGCTCTTCCCGCTAATCTCGAGACCCGTTTCCGTCGTCTCAAATCTCTCCCGGTTACTCGACAACCCGACCAGGTTTCTTCCTCCAAGAAGCTTCTCTCCCACTCCCAGAGCATGATGGCTGAGAAGAAACGCGTAAACACGTTTTCTGCTTCTTCTTCTTTTTCTTCCGTTGATGAGAAAAGGAACTTCTCGGGAAGAATCAAAAGTGTTCCGAGTGTGCAATCTCGTCCGTTGGTTTCATCTATTGACCAAACGAGGGTTTACTCTGGAAGAATCAAACGAGATTCGAGTGTGACCGGTTCGAGTTCGTCTAGATTTTCTCGAGATGGTAAAGTTTTGTCGCCACCAACAACAACACAAACAGTGAAGCTTCTTCCTAAAGAGAAATCAAGAACTAGTTCAGCTTCGTCTGCCTCTACTGATTTATTGTCGTCATCATCATCCGAACCAGACCAAGAAGAGCGAGCAAACCGAAAACCAAAACCAATATCTTGGTTTGGAAAGTTATCACCATCACGAGCCATGGGTTGCTTATGTTTCTCCAACCATGACATGAGCAAACAGAAAAACCACAATCAAGAGCAGCAGCAAGTCGTATAGTCCAGGAGGAGAATTGACTGAAGAATGATAATTAACGAATCGCAGCGGACGCCAAGAAAGCAGAGTACCTCGTGACAAAAGTAGCTTATATTGGTTTTGGTTTGTTGATCTTGAAATATAAAGAAGTTAATAACATTTGTAATTAAAATATCACCTTACGAAGTTTACCAATAATTGTAGTTTTCTTACGAGTTTTTTTATAATTTGCGTTCTTGTGTTGGATACGAGAAACTACTCAACTGTTGAACGATTCAATAATTCGGCATATTTTCAGCTTCATAAAATAAACAAGTTCATAAGACTTTCACATTTTATTACGTACATTAATTTACTATATTGTTAACAAAAATAAAATAAACAAGTTCATAAGACTTTCACATTTTATTACGTACATTAATTTACTCTATTGTTAACAAAAATAAAATAAAAGTACCACAAGCTTACACTATACAACATCTCAAAAATAGCTTTGTTCAATCTAGGAAATAAATTTTATTGCTTCCGCCTTCTGGATTAGGTGTTCATATACTCACTAACAACCGAGTTTAGAGATATCTACCATCTCTAATGGGTGAAGCAAAGATAGTGATTTAGGTGGAGTTAGAAAAACAATTCCCTCATAGAATTCAGTGGAGGATATAAAAGGAAAAATCTCCATAACTGAGGTAGAGTTTAATATGTGGGAGATGTGGTCATCTTGGCCATAATATATCAAGATGTTTGGAACAGCAAACCAGCGGCTATAAGGTAACTGGGACTCTCGCCATAGTCTTAATTAATACAAGAATTCTATTGCTGCAAAGGAAGTTAACTACCATACAAAATGTTACAAAAAAAGTTGCAGCGATAGATAAAAATGTAGTCTCATCGGTTTAAATCTGCATTAAACTTCAATTGGCCTATCGGTTTGAAGGTAAAGAAATTAAGCACGGTGGAGAACCGGCTGCGAAAAGTTTATCAAGACGTGGCTGTGGCAGGGGAGGATCTCTACACTCTAGTAGATGGAGAGGGAGACGCATGGAAAAACCTAGAAGTAAAATTGGAACAGCACTTATTGTTTTGGGGATCCAGAAACAAATCCTTGAGAGATAAAGCCAGTGATTGAAGGAACACCATCTGGACAACTCAAAGTTACTGAAGAGCAACCAACTCAAGAGTAGCCAACTAGAGAGCTCACGTTATGGTCGTGGGCGTTATAGCAGTGGTTTATGATATGGGCTTTATATCACTAAATGGGCCTTACCTAATGTAGACGGTTTGATTCAGACCCACATATAAATAAACTTTATAATAATTCAACCTCCCTACCAGAAACAATATATAAAAAATAAAAAATAAAATAAAATTCAGTCTCTTTCTTCCTCTATACTTCAACAACACTCTCTCTCTCTCTTTTTTCTTCTTTCTGATTATTTTTTTTTTTCTTTTGGCTTATCATCATCTTATCACGATCCGGGGATGAGTTCGGAGGAAGCCAAGGTCGTCGGTAAGTCCCGATCCCGTTTCAATTTTAGTCCATTTTCATCTCCTCAAATTGAATTTTGGGATCTAGGGTTTTTTGTAAACAGAATGTGACCCGAACCGGATCCACCTTAAGAATCTGATCTGTAGAATGATTGGGTTAGGTGAAAGTTTTGTAATTGATTTGAATTTTGGTTTGGGTCTGTGTGTGTGTGTGTGTGTTAGTTCCTCGGAACTTTAGATTGTTGGAAGAGCTTGAAAGAGGTGAGAAAGGTATTGGAGATGGTACTGTAAGCTATGGAATGGATGATGCTGATGATATCTATATGCAATCTTGGACTGGCACCATTCTCGGCCCTCATAATGTAATCCTCTCTCTCTCTTGTGTGAAAAAGATGCAAACTTTTCGGCTTTTTTGATCGATGCTTCTTTAAAGAGTTTGTTTTTATGTTTTGGGTTATATCTCTATGCAGTTAAAGTAACTAACTTTACTCTAAATGGTATGATTAGAAAGGAACTTGTTTTGAGAAGATTGATGATGTTTGTTTTTGGTGTGATATGACTGAATGTATCAGACTGCTTACGAAGGGAAAATCTTCCAGTTGAAGTTGTTCTGTGGTAAGGAATATCCAGAGAGTCCACCAAGTGTGAGGTTCCAGACGAGGATAAACATGGCTTGTGTTAACCCGGAAACTGGAGTGGTAAGCTTTGTGATATTATGAGTGAGTGAGTATTGCTGGTGGTTTATATATGTGTATGTTAGCTTGTTTTTATGACGAGTTGTGTTGAAATGTATGATCAGGTTGAGCCGAGTCTCTTCCCTATGCTCACTAACTGGCGGAGAGAATACACGATGGAGGACATACTTGTTAAGCTGAAAAAGGAAATGATGACTTCCCATAACCGGAAGTTAGCTCAACCCCCAGAAGGTAAGTTATTTCTGTAGTTGCAAAACGTAACACGGCTTACTTTGACAGTAGCTGGTTTTAGCTGGATTGAGTGTGTGTTTCTTTATGATAAGTTTTAGAACCATCAGGCTCTAATGAAAGTCTTTGTTTCTCCAGGTACCGAGGAAGCTAGGGCAGCAGATCCAAAGGGACCAGCTAAATGTTGTGTGATGTGAAGAGAGGTTCGGGGCGCTCGGCAATTTGTATTAATATAACGGACAATGTATATACACATCATTTGGAAGCTTTTGACATTGCCTACAACTTAATGTTATAGTGTTGTTTGAGATTATATAATATATATGTCCACCAAAAACAGGTGATGATGATCCTAATAAACCTTATTTCTTCTTACTTCGTAGTTCGTGGATGAGTTCTTTGGTTCTTCTATAAACTGGTGTGATTGCAGGTCTTTCCAAACACTGGTTTTTTGCTTTATTGAAAACGATGGATATGCTACTTAGATTAATTAAGATTTTGAAAACGATATATCTGCGAGAAATTCATCATCTAACAACCAAGAAAACGTTGTTTATTGTTGACAAATGGTTTGCTATTTATTTCGCATTCAAATCGAAATCCGAATAATATTTACCATTCAAAACAGTATTACATTTTCACGTTTACGAAAAGTGACTCCACTATATACTTTTTTCATATGTTAACACCATTAATCTACTAAAACAATGTTTTTAGCGGAATAAATAGTAAATTGAGTGGATAAATCATATGAATGCAAAAGTAGTAGCGAAAAAATGGAAAACTTTAATCAGATGGAAACAGAATTTCTAACTATTCGATCCAAAGAAAATTAAGAACAAATAGATAAGAAAACAATTGTATTCAGATTGATGAGCAAGGAGAATTCAAATTGATAGTACCGTGTATGTGAAGAAAGGGCCGAAAGTGAGAATTCAAAGGAAAGTGAAAAAAGAAAAATTGCAAGAGTCTCACACTTTCCCATCCTTATGCTTCAATGAGAAACGCGTCTACGCATATCAATACATGTCGAGGACACAATTGTACAAAGACACACACTACAATATATTCTGATATAATCTTTGTTTTATATAGAAAACTTAATTTTATCTTCTTCCATTTTTTATTTATATACATCCAAAAACAGATCCAAACCTAACAAGAAACCTTGTGTTAAGTTGTGTCCTGACTAATTTCCATCCAATTTGTCATGTCTCATCAGGCCATGGCTCCTTCATGTCCCTCTTCACAAACTAAAGGTAGTGTACTTCCATCCGAAATTCTCATGTTGGAGTTTTTGTTTTTTTTTGTTTGGTTTTGTTCTCTTTAATTAGTAAGTAATTCGAACTAGAGGGGTATATATAGAAATAAATATTTGGAGGTTATGCTAGGAGGAAAATCTGTTCAGGAAGGAGATAATGCATTGGAGAAACATGTAGCCTTCTTTGACAGGAACGGAGACGGCGTCGTTTATCCTTGGGAAACCTACCAAGGTTAGTTATCATACGAAGTAATCAAATATCAAATATGAATGGGATCTCGATGTGTAGCTTAGTCGATGTTTCATTTAAAAGCATATTTGATTGGTTAATGTATCTATATATAAATAAAGGATTTAGAGCGATGGGGGCGGGACGTTTCCAGTCGGCTTTTGCTGGTCTCTTCATCAACATGGGACTTAGCCAGAAAACTCGTCCGGTATAAGTTAATACCATTCCTCTTACTATTGATTGGTTTTATAGGCGATCACTGATCAAGCATACTATGAGTTCATATATATTTAAAGCATACTATTAGTTAAAATGGCAATAGATGTTGAAATGAGAGAAGATTCCCATTTTACTACATTTGCATGTTTCCAAAAAAAGGCAAGGGCTTAGATATATTGATATGTTGCGTTAGATGTTGTTTTCTACTTGATTAGTTTCTAGGTCTGATTATGCAAACAATCTGTCTTAACTATTCGGATATATCTTAATTAGTTTCATACCATTAATGTGAATTTTAAATAGGGGAAGGGATTCTCGCCATTGTTTCCTATAGAGGTGAAGAATAGTCACTTTGGCATCCATGGTAGTGACACCGACGCCTACGACAAGGACGGAAGGTTTTTTTCATTTACTCCTTATCGTCTTTTCTCGAAACCTAGATGCTTATGAATTAAATCATATGTTTCTTTTTTTCTTGTAATGTGTTTTTCGTGCGTACGTATTTAAACTTAATTACAAAAATACAACTTTACAATCGAGTGTAATCACTTCCTTATGCACTTTGCAGATTTGTGGAATCGAAATTCGAGGAGATATTCAAGAAGCATGCTCGCACACATCAAAATGCTCTCACTTACAAGGAAATTGAACAATTGCTTAAGACTAATAGAGACCCTAAAGATTACGGAGGATGGTTTGTTGTTTTTATTTTGACTGAATTAATTATGTATTTACAACAAATTAAAATACTAGCCGCATGCATCTTTGTTCCGATATATTTTAGTTCTAGAGAAATTTAAACAACGACGATATACATGCATTTAAGATCTTTTGAAATATATATTTTCAATACACAGGATTTCAGCATATGCAGAATGGAAAATATTATACGATTTATGCCAAGACAAGAATGGTTTATTGACGAAAGAGACAGTAAGGAGCGCTTACGATGGCAGCCTATTCAGACAATTGGAGAAACAACGATCATCTTCTTCATCTTCTCGTAACAAGAAAGAAAATCCACGTTAAATATTCCTATCATCTTCTTCATTAATTACAAATGAATATATTTATGCGATTATTGTGTATCTATATGAAAAGGGATAGTTTTTGTAATGTATATTGACATAATCATATATTGTCCGGTAATATTACGGTTAAGATTTAATACCCATTGGAAAATATAGTTAGCTTATTTTAAGATTTGTCATATATATATATATATATATGAAATGGGAGCAGATACGGATCCATTCTCATGTGGTATAATGTAAAGTGTATGTGCCTCGCTTCTTTCATATTACTTGGATGGCAATGCATCCTTGCATGTTTAGCTAAGCGAGACAAACTTAGGGAATGGGGCATGAATGTTCCCCCAGCTTGCGTCCTTCGCTCCAACGAGATTGAAGAACTATTAACAACTATTTTCACTTTGCGACTTCTCGACAGCAATTTGGCAAACCTTCGCATCAAGGATTTTTCTGCATACCTTCGGGTTTATGCAATATACCTTGGATCCTCTAACTACGGCTGCCACCTGTGCCACCCGTCACTATTACCTTCAAGCACCTAAGTAACAGTCTATCATGTTTGGAAGAAGTGAAGCTCGATGATTTTCCCGATAGCATCCTCAACGCCAACCACATTCTAAAGAGCCATTGATCCTTACCCAATTTGAGATTAGGGTACGTACCAAAGTCGGTACAAGGTATTTCAAAATCTTGTGTTATTAAAAATGTGGGATGATTTTCTAGTTAAAAATAACAAATACAAAAAAGAGACAAAATGTTATCATTGGTAATATATATATATACAGTACACAAAATTAGTTGTAACCATTGGCCAAATTTACCAGAACAAGTTGTAGATGAAATCAGTTCTGTGCTTCTATCATTCTACCGACTTTCCCTCCACCACGGACACAACATTATTCTGAGTTCCTTTTTCTAAGAGGTGCTGGTCTTCGCGGTATTCTGATGAGCAGCTGCATATATCGACGAATTGGGATCGGTTCTGAGGTGAGAGAGAAGGTGTTGTACATCTGGTCGGAGAGAATCTGCTGCTCTTCCGATTAACGCCAAGATGTCTGGTCTCGGCTTGCTGCTACTTTGGACTGCTCCTCCTTGTCCCTCGTAGTGAACAACATGGTGTCTGCACCCATTTGAAAACGAGACAAAAAAAACCAAGCTATATCAAAGAGAGTCTTACACAACTAATCATTTGAATAACTACAATAAATCCACGTTCAGGTATGGTAACTTAGAAAAGCTTACAGGAAATCGATAAGATCTGCAATCTGAGATGCCTCAACAGGGGCCGGTGTCTGCGAGTTCTTTCCGAAAACATCGACCATTGTGCTCAAGAGAAGGGCTAGCGTCTGTTGAGAAACACAAAAGAATACCGAAGTCAAAATTAAACATAGAAAGAAACACATTGATATAAACATTTATCATGAACAGAACATTACATAGTAACTCAAAGTAAGACCAGTTCGTATGAGTAGGAGCCGCATATAAGAGTACCTTGTTAAAGAGCGCATGGGTGTTTGCAAGCCTCGGGAGAAGTGGCCCCATAATACGGAATGCGACTCTGAGCATTGCGACAGATGTCACAGGCCGGAGGTTCTTGATGATGACATGCGTGCCATCAAGCCATTCTTGTGGGAGATTACTGAAGAAAGCATGAAGCAAGGCAACTATATTCCCTGGAAGAAGACACAACGATACACATGTAAAAAACAGATTCCAAACAAACATTCACCATCTACGGATTCAAAAGCTATAGTGTACCTATGGCGGTCGAGGTATTGTCCTGAGCAGCCCATGTAGGATCCATCAGAGCATATCCAATAGCCGAATCTAGCTCACCTTGTGATCTCTTCCCGTCATTAAGCCACCATGTTTCCTTTGTCACACGTGAAGCCTCCATGTAAAGCTGCGTGTGAAAATCTGGAGGGAGCTGAGCCAGCAGAAGCCCGCAAGCTTGAATCAACAAACAAGACAGTTGCTGGCATGTATAACCGCTTCTAGAGACAAAGCTCGCTGTGTTGATACCAGGAATCACACAAGTGGACCGGCTTGCGCTCATGGAGTCCGTGCTCCCTCCTGAGGGAGACGTAGGCAGTACCGACCCTTGCCCCACCCCGTTTGCAGCGCCGTGGAACCCGTTTCCAGATTGAATAAGGGTGGACTGTATGTTGACAATTATCTGGACAAGCGAAGAGACAATCTGAGCAGCGGAGACGGGAAGCGAGAGGATCTCGATCACGGCTGTTTCAAGAACTAACTGAGTGTAAGTTCCCGGGTCCTGGATCTGATAGAATGCTTTCTGTCCCTCAGAGGCGTTTGCTGGTCCGGGCTGAGACGCTCCTGGAGTTTTTCCATGAGGAGGTCTCGCTGAGCTGTTTAAGATGTCTGCCATTGAGCCAGACCTTGAGCTACAGTTGCTGCTGCTGCTAAGTGGAGGTATAACGTTGTTTACGAGATTAAGTAGGAGAGTGGCAAAGTAATCCAGAGGTGGGCATGTAGCAGCACCGGTATGGGTGATGTACTGCGGGAATGATTCAGAGAATGGAATCTTGCTGAGACCAAGTACTCTGAGAATCTTCACAACAAGTTGCCCGGGAAGATGACCATAGAAATAGGCGAGTATATCACGGACAAACGTGAATCTGAGAGGATGATAAGCCAGAAAATGCGAGTATGCAGTCAAAATTTTATCAGCTGTATCCATCGCATTGTTCTCGATGAGCCTGTACACCACTAGTGGGATAACTGGAAGCAAACGCGCCGCAATATCATCAAAGAACGTTGGATACCTGGGTTTCAAGGCAAAACATTTCCCAATTTTAACAGAATGCGAAACAAAATTGCCAACAAAAAAAAGCTTAAAAATTATGTCACAGACACGTTTGCCAAGTTCTCATATTCATAGTTGGATGCCAACAAATCCAGTCAAACAATCAAGCCATGTAATAAAGTGAGCTTTTGTTAGACACATTACCTATCCTTCCAAGAAAGATGGTTACCAAGGGCCTTCTGGAGTTCATTGCGTTTGAACACCTGCGTGAAAAGCCAGTGCTCAGGAGGCCCACGGTTTCCGCAGTACACATTAATCCTCTGCAGAAGCTCTGGCCTTTCAAGTAGCATTTTCTGTAAAGTAGTCAGAAAAAAGATCAGTAAATCTTATTTGATCTTACGCTTAATTCACGTAAAAGTATGAGAACATACTGCAATTATCAAGGCGTGCGGATCATCATCACGGTCAATGAGCGCCAGAAGAAAAATGTCGAGAGGAAGCATTTCATGTGTCCAGAAGAAAAAAGCAAGATTTGCGTCGTGCTTGTTTAGAATCTCCTGAAAAATATTAGGATGCAATGTAAGAAGATGGACCAAGCAACAAAAACTGAGGTTAATCTCTTTAGACAAATGGAAGAGGAACCTCTAAACCGTGTCCTCGCTGAAGGTCTACATGAACGTTGTGAAGCAAAACATCTACGAAAGTGTATATGTTAGCAGTGACTTCCTCAGGAGAAACCTCTCTCAGAACCCGCGCCTGGTTATCGTTTCGAAGAGAAAGTCATACCACTATCAATTAAAAATCTGTCCACAAGTTTGAATAGAGAGTAAAGAAAACAAACCAAATTTGCGCTGTTGATGTTATCAGGGCGGCCTTGCATCAGCAGACAAGCACCAGCACATAGATACTGACGGTGTTGAGGAAAACTGTGACTGAGGTATGTCATAACGTAAGCGGGTTCAGCAGCTGGTGAGAGAAGCTGTGTGCACTGGTTTAACACAGTTGTTTCAGCCTGTTGCCAAGCCTGAATTGATAGGCCCCTCTTGTCTACACGCCCAATCAAAGTGTCACGGAGAAGGGATGGGAAATGTCGCAGCGTCTTCTCTGACCACGTATGCTGACTCGTCGCGAGTATTTGTTCCAACATGGTTTGCAGATAAACCAGGTGATCAGCATCTGCGATACCACGTGTTTTGATTGTGATAGCTAGCGTCATGATGGTTATGCGGTTTAGTGTTTCAGTGAATTCAGTTGGCCCCTGGTGATGATAACATAAGAACATTATTGACATCCGAATCATCCTGGCACAAAATAAGCAGGGGACAGTGAGGTTTTATTCGGAAAAAAATTCACTTACTTTTCCCTCCCGTTTCACAGAAAAGAAGTCTCTGAGTGATAAAATGAGATTCATGCATAAATTTTCGGCTAGTCTAAATATACGGTGGTCGCCACGTTTTCCTTTCAATGCAGAGATTATTTTAGTAACATCATACATTAACGTTTTGCTTTTCCCTTGGTATCTGCAAAAGGTGCATCAGTAAGATCAGTAATTTTGCTTAGTCGGGTCAAACAGCCAATATGGGGAAAGCTTGAAATCTAACTTAAGAGAATGACCCAGCGGAAAAGTATAGAAGGATCTACTCCAACTTGAGAACTTTTGGCTCACTTTACCTGTATAGCGGAAGCAAACGATAGTTCAGAATCTCAAGAACAAGCAAAGTCACCCCAGGCTTGCTTAGCAGAGAAGCATTTCTCTGGGCCAATTGCTACAGAAAGTTAGCCAATCTCATGAATCGCTTATGATCAATAAACAACAGTAATAACCAAAAAATAATGAGAATCAGAAGGCAAAAGAAAAGGAACCAAATAGCTTACACTGAAATGCGAACGGAACATCGAGTGAGGGGAAATGAGCAGCAATCTTGTGTAAGTCTCAACCATTGCAATGCTAGGAACAACCTGCACCCAGAGTTTTTAATATGACATTAAATTCATTTTGTTCAGGACTTTAAAATCTACTATAACACTTTTGAACAATCAAAACCCTGAAGTCATTTCCTGGACCGTGGAGAAGACAGGTCACCAAGTAAAACTCCATAGATCAGTGCATCACCTAACATATATAAATATCCCTGTGAGACAAAGTAAACAAACCTGGCTAACAAACAAAGCTTCTTCCATCTGAAGTGCCAATTTCAAGCACAAGTTCATTGAAAACCCAGATAACAATGACATTGGTAATGGGGTCACTTCCTGCATCATCATTACTCTGTCGTTTGGTGGTAATCCCGCTAACTCAGCCATGCCAGCTGAAGACAACCAATTTATAACTGTTTCACACGCCGGTTGTGCCATGGTATAGGAGACAACCCAAAACATGCCAATCGACCTATCATCCATATTCATATAATCCATCATGCGCTCTCCTGAAAACCCCAAACAAGAAACAGAATGAGAGGGGAGTTTTCATAATCCGAAATTCTCTCGGCTTCCTACTTGCTAAGCAGTTGTCAGGATCTACCTTTGCTTCTCCACCACTCATCAATCTGTTTTCCCTTCAACAGTTGTTCATTGTTTAGGTATGCCCTAGTTGTTGCACTTAGTGACCAAATCCGTAGATTTTGACAACTACTTACGAAGTCAAGCAACACGCTCTGAGGATTATTGGGATCAGTTCTATCTTCCCTGTGAAATGATAAGATCTTCCTAGTAGTCTCTACCTGAGAGAAAACCCAAATAAAGCAGAAGTTGCGATGTCAAGCTCAAAGAAAAGGAAGTACAAGGATTTGAACTGCAGCTGCAAACATATCAATGTTATTGAGCAACGACCTTTTTGGGATCAGAGTTCAAAGCAGTCATCACAAGCTCCACGCGTATAATTTGGGCCAGCAACCACGTCACATGATTCGTTCGAAGGATATGGTTATCATCACCGTTAAGGCGTAAGACCAACTTATCAATGAAATCAACAAAATCAGTACACCCACTTTTGATTAGAAAGAAAAAAATATCTGAGAAAACCAGCCACTCTTGCCAGCAATTTGCATCTGCATAGAGAGGAAGAAAAAGCAACATATAACAAGTTAATACTAAAGCAGCCATAGTATATTGGTATCTCGACTCTTAACTTTCATCTTTTTTTCTATCTATGCCTAACTAATGAACCATTATAGAACTTTCAAACTTAACCTGAACTAGAATAACGTGAAGAAAAAGGTTCTCAACAGACTGGGACAATTAGAAAAACCACTTGCTGTTTGAAGATCATTTTCACAGATTTATGAGTAACAGATCAAAGACACGAAGGATAAGGAAAGACAAACATTGCCTGAGTTAGTCAACTTGAGAAGCTCAACAATCCTGTCAATGATTGCCTCACAAATCATGTCAGAGGTGAAAACGGCACCAGGGATAGGCCCTGCTTGTGCAGAAGGTCTATAACAGGGGGCCACAACAAGAACCCGCTTCCACCAGTCCGGCGACGGCGTAGTGCGAATAGCATGTCTAATGCAACGCACGGCTCTCTCCCAATCCAGGCTTCCTTTTGGAATAGACATTGCCAGATCCTATCAGTGTAAGAAAATATAAAAGGATTAAAATTTACAAATTGCCTGCCTAATGCAAAGCATGAACATTACGCAATAACGCAACAGTCAACTAAGCTACGAAACTAATCACCTCTCCATATAAAGGTTCACCAAGCACACTTGGATATGTAATTGGCGAATAGCGAAGGTGTGCCACAGCTTCGACTGAAACATTGGCAGTTGTTTGGGACGATATACGATGAGTACCAAACGTTGGACAGTGAAGGTGTTGGTCCAACATAAGCATGTGCATGGCCATAGCATCTCGCCTCCGATGTATCTCCATGATAAGAGTGAACAAGGCTTCATCATCAGGTATGTTCTCTATAAATTGTAGACCACTGCGCAATAACTCATAAAACGGAATCCGAGATTTACCCTCATCTACCAACAGCCAGATCACTTCCAGACAGCTCCTTAACCATTCAGCTAAAGTCTTCTCCGATCTCCACGACTTTCCCACAGAGTCCTCAGTTCCCAAATCTTTCCTGTCCCAGTTCACAAGCCAATTCATCATGAACTGAAAAATCTCGGCATGAGTGACAGGCTTAAGATTAAATTCAATGCCAATCAAGATAATCTTGCAACTGAGCTGACGCAGACTGTTTATCGCTGCAGCTCTTACACGTTGACTATTTCTCATAGCATTATCTCTCACAGTCTGGCCAGCCCTAGCAATCTGCTGCCCATTCCCGGAGACATCCAAAGATTTTCCCAAAGCAGTTACAGAACCTGGTTCATTACCTGAAGGCCCAGGAGAACCAATACCATGAGCAGAAGGCAATGGATTCGAAGGTACAGGAACTAAAGACTGTGAAGAAGTAGCAGAAGAACCAGCCGTTGCAGCTTGGCTTAGTGATGCCTCAGCAGCGGAAACCGAAGAGAGAAGGGATGGTAAAAAAGTATCCCAATTAACGTAACTAATCCTACACAAAGTACGCAAGGCAAAGAGAAGAAACTCAGCCCTAGGTGCATGATTACTACATTGCAACACCATAGATATCAAAACTGATTCCGTGATTGTCCTCAACTGATCTGGGTCCTGATTAATAAAGAGTTCCATGTAAGTTCAACCTTTATGTTACAAAAAGAGAAAAGGATTCAAAGGTGAAAGCTTTACACCGAATTGGCTCTGAAGCTTCTCGAAATCCACAATGAACTGCTCGTTTCTAGGTGGTAAGTCCCTACTGGGAGCATGAACACGCTTCTGGGATTTGTTCCTGTCGCAAGAGAAAGTGGAGAAATTCAAAAAAGGATTGATTTTTATTTGTCAAATTGAAAGCAGGTAAGGATCGTAGAAACCTACGGAGGATCTCGTACGGGCTCATCTGGCTTTTGCCGGCTTCCTCTCTGTAACAAAAGGTGAAATCAGTAGCGAAATTGGAGACAAGAGAAGTCGAAGATTAGTATATATACCCCTAAGTAGAGGTTGAAGAGATCGACAATTGCAGCACGCGCAGGATGGAACTGGTACGACCGAGAGGATGAAGGAGCAGCGACTGTGCGCTGCTGCGATTGATCCATTACCTCAATTGAAACTTGAAAGTAAAGTTGGTGAAGACTGAAGAGGAGGTTTTGGGTTTAAACTTGAAAGGTGGCTCCTTTTTGTAATAAGGAGAGAAGAATGTTCAACAGAGGACACAAAGAACACAAAAAGCTTTCCTTTAATTCATGTGTTCGAACTCATTACTGGTCTGGTTCAGTTTAGAAGTAGTAAGTGGATGTCTTTTTGTTTACCAAAAAAAAAAAAAAATAGAATTCTTTCATAATTATTGAACCTTGCTCTAATCTGACAAGATCACAATTTGTAACCTTTGCTAAATGATGAGCAAGATTTGGCAAAAACATACACAAATTAGGAGAGAAAGTACCGAAAGGAGAGTTTCTTCAAGAAGGTTATAAGTTGCATTTGTGAAGTGGAAACAATTCACTGGAGAGAAACTCGAATGTAATTTACACAATATGAGTCACGAACTGACAAACCTAGTCTTGATTTGCGTCAAAGACTTTGTCTAGGAGATTAACACATCGAAACTCGAAATAAATAGTGTTTTGAATAACAGAGGACAGAGATATAGAAAGGCAGGACGGGACTAATTGAAGAGGATCGTTTTAGATGTGGATCGAGTTTTCCTCATTGGTGATCTAAGGGCTCCACTGCAGTCTTGAAGAGAAGAACATAAACCTTGTCGATCTGGAAATATATGAATCCTCCAATGGAATGAGTGACGTATGAACCAAAGCTGGTCCCAACAATGCAGTGCCATGCAGGGCCATAGGCTGAATCAAAGTCCTGGAATTGTAAGACAGAGTTAAAAGTTTATATACATCTGATGCAAGTTTAAATTCGTTGCAGCATGTTGTCTGACGAAGGATAAAAAGCTCAAGTTAGGAGAAAACTTGAAGAGATGAGAAACAATATGAAGGTCTATTTCGAGAGAAGCAATCCATTATCAGAACAAGAAGATAGAACAAGTCCAACAGCAGAAACTGACTCTTATACCAACCATAAAAGCTAAGAATTATACTTGGATCATAAGAGTTTGCAATTTTCATCCACGTTCGACCCCAAAAAAAAAACTTTGCACTTGTGAGAAATAATGCCTCTACCTCTAGTCAGATATGAAGAGATGCGAGACTTCACACATTCTTAGCACCAAGAATAAAATCAAAAGCTAACCATCAATGTCCTCTAAGTAGGAACAATATCACCAGACTTTAAAACGTCCATCACTAGACCCTGAGCCATGTATAATTTGTATAATTCTATGACAAGCTGCATAAGTGTAAAATTCTATATATAGGGGTAGTAACGCCAGACCAGTCTATCAGAAGACAATCGAGTCCTTTGAAGAAAGAAGTTTCCATTTGGGCAAGGCTCATTTCCTAAAGCATAATGCTTCAACTTTATCATCAGGTAACATCTAACTCTAAATAGCACCGAAAAAAAGAAGCTTCCAAAACATCCAGGATAGCAAATGGTGCGAGCTAAGGTCTCACAAGTCATGGCATAAGTCAGCTCAAATAACCATCTAAATAAGCAACAAGAACATCCAGTTTCAAGACTTTATCACAAAGAAATACATACTATTAACCTCGCAATACAAAAACGACCAAGTCAAGTACACTAACAGAAGCTACAAATAACAAAAGACAGCAATGGAACAAAGTAAAAATGCAACCTAATGAAAGCCAAAGCAAAATATTGGGACCATCTACGAAGTTCAACAATATGCATAGTACGGAAAGCAGATTCGTCATACAAGTACACATCTTCAAATCAAGCAAGATCGAGAAGACAACACCACAATCTAAAGAAAGAATGCGACTTGAGACGTATCCCTAAGAGGCTAAGACCCAAAAAGCAGCAAACTACTTGACTCTTGTGTCAAATTCTCAAAACCCACTTTACAGTACTAGACACCATCGAAGAAAGACTCGATTTTTAAGGCAGAGAAGAAGAAAAGATCTACCTTTTTAAGGGCGAGAGCGAGTCGTTTGTTGTCGGCTTTACCAGGAGTAGCATTCAAGAGGTCACGAGACAAACTGAAGGCCCTGTTCTGCACAGCTAAAGGCATATCAGAAGCCCTAACTCGGACATTGAACTCTTCTTTCTGGTCTTGCTGCTCTTTAGCCTTCTTCTTCTGCTGTATCAAGCTGTTCAAGAACTTGCTTCTTCTCTCTAGTTCCAGCTCAACTCCTTCCATGTTATTCTCCCTCTCGCATCACTCAGCTATGATCTCGTTTTTCGCTTTTTATTCCTCCTTTTAATCGGAGAAGCAAAACCAAAGGTAGAGAGTCTCGTCGAGTCTCCTACTAGGGCTTTAGTTAGTTCGTTAACTGTTTCGGACCGAGCACCATCTGTTTGACCAAATGTCTGAGAGAAAGGGAGAAAAAGGAATGATATTTAGGGAACCCTGATTAGATAGAGAGAGAGGTTAGTCGTGTAGGACAGACAAAATAGCGGAAAGCAGCTGACCAAAGACAAATTTTCTAATTTTACACCTTTTAATTAAGTGTGTTTTTTTTATAAAGTACAACTTTTCTTTTTTGGTTACAAATAATTACTTTCTGCCTCCCATTTCTTATCCTATGATTAACATTGGTTGACCATTATAACTGTTCGATACATAGGACCAACTAATGAAGAATTAATTCGTTTATCAATTTAATTATATGGCAAAGGCATTCCCACTAGTAGTCGTCAAGTACTAGGGACATGTTTGTGTTTACAAAATATATGTACTACTGATAATGCTTTGTGAATACATATCTTTCCCTTTTTGGTTATCAAACTCCTGTTACGTAAAATAATGGAATAACACACGTCATCTTTTTTTTTTGAGAATTAATAGTCAAATTGTTGCTTCGTTTAACTATGGAGTAAGAACATTTGACCTCATAAAAACAAAGAAAGACATTCGATTACGACTACGTTTTTCCTTCCAAAGTAAGATGGATCATTTGCGTTTACACAAACATAATATTATATAAATTATAAAGCAATGGTTATTATTTATTTTTTTTCTGTTTTGCTAACAAGTATATAAAGCAATGGTTTGTGAATGGTTTTCTCTCTTTTTGTTTTCTTTTCATCAGCAAGTTTCTTGTGTTGTAAGAACTTATCAACTTTCACAGTATCTGGTAGGGCGGTCTATTTATCAGCACACCTCTAGAGTCTACTAGACTATTAACGAGCAACGCAAACTATTCACCATTATCATGCTATGCGGTGGGAAAATCAAGAACAGGCCGAGATGTAACCCAGAAGGCCCAGTAGAGGTGCGTTGATGTAAGTCGTGGGCTCAGTCAGATAAAACAACCAACTAAAACTAAAAAGAACAATTCCTTTATCGATTTATAAGCTTTCGATGTCCAAACAATCAAATTGTTTATATGTTTAAGCATCTATATCTCTCTCTCAAACTACTTTCTTGAAATATATGACTCTTAAGTCATAGGCTCATAACCTCGTAATAACTTCTTCCTTGCGAACAAAACAAGAAAAACTATGAAGTGAGAACCTTTATCATCATTAGAAAGAAAGGCACTTCGATTACAAGTTGGTTCCAAATTAAGATTATATAATTTGTGCTTCCACAAACATGTATTGTAAAAACAATGTTCATATCAGCGGCTGAATTCTTGTGGCGTAAAAACGAATCAACTTTCAATATATGGTATAGTTTGTAGGGTGGTGTAGTTATCAGCACACCTCTAGACTCTTATCGAGCAAACTATCCATAATCATGCTTTGCGATGGGAAAATCAAGAACGGGCTGAGAAGTAGCCAAGAAGGCCCAGTAGAGGTGCGTTGATGTAAGTCGTGGGCTCAGTCAGCTGAAAGTATGGCCTCGAATCAGGAAAATCGTCAGTGGCATTGGGACCACCAACGACTGCGCCAATAAGCAGGTTAGGGTTAGGGTTCGGGCTGAGGAAATAGCGAGATCCATCTTTGCAACCTATGCGAGCAGGATGGTCCACGATCGAAGGAACCGAGCTTCCACGATGGTGAATCCTCTGTGGAAACTTCGCACCATACCCAACCATGTACGACATTTTCATCGGATTATCTCCTAGTATGTAGTCCACCTTTGTTAACGTAGGCCCCACACAACAAAAACACTTAAGTTAGTATTGCAATGCTGAAACAGGGGAATGTAAGAGAGTTAGTTAGTTACCTGTCGCTTGGCGACTTGACGGAGTAGAGCGGGAGAGGCTGTGAATTGGCCACATGGCACCACCTTATTGGCGTGACTTAGGTAATTCGAATATGATAGTAACAGAAACGACAAGGATGTTACATGCTGCATGTTACTCCCTCCACTCTTCACTAATAATCCTCCTATGTTTGTGTTCAATTACCCAATAAAATTGAACATGATGAGTACAAATTAAGTCATTAGAGAAACTATATATTAATTAACCAAAACTCTTTGTTGAATTGTTTACCTAGTGAGTATTCGACTTGAGGGTGAGAAATTCCAGGCAATAGAGAACAGATAAACTCATCAGCGTTTTGCTTAAAACTCTGAAAATACTCTGCTTTTCCCATTAGTACCATTTTGGAGATTAAGACATTAATCCCAGCATGTTTGTTATCCCAACCAAACTCGTGAATCGTTTCTCCGGCTCTAAGAATCTCTTTGTTCTTTAAAATAAACTCTTTGTACACCCGTTTCTTCGAAGCTTTGTGTAGCCATGCCGCTCCCCAAAGCAACTCATCCTGCACGCACCACAAATATCAACCTCATCATCTAATGGTATACGCCTTTTATCTAATAGTGGTAATTAAATATTGAATTACCTCATAACCGTTGAAATCGCAGTAAAAAGGACACACTGCTTGGTGAAGACTATCACTGTATGCTCCTCTGTACTTATTGGCGAACGAAAACACCTACGTCCATAATTACAAATTAGCTAACATTTTGATGTGAATATAAAAAAAAAAAGTCAAAAGTTTGTGTTTCTTTTAAGTCAACGTATATTAAAGTGAAGTGCTTCATAATTCATAGATGTTGGTCAAGAAATTAGAACTAAGGAAAATCAAAAATGTACGGAAAACATAAAGAGAGAATATTTATCATGCAAGCAAAGTATAACCAACTATTAAACTTTTTTGACAAAAATCACGATTTTTTTTGTTTGTTTGTTTTTTCTTTTCGTTTTAAAAAGAAAGAAATTAAGAACGTTAAAGTAAAGATTAAAGTACCCTTGCTGCACGGTCCAGCAGGCGTTTGGAGTATGCTGGATCGCGTTTTTCAAACACGATCGACGCGGCGGCTAAAGCGGCAGCAGTCTCGCCGGCGACTTCGGAGCCAGGATGGTCCTTGTCTATTTTATAAACCGTTCGTAGCGTGTCCATGTCCTCAGGACGTTCCCAACAGTTGTGATCGGAGTAAGCATCTCCTACTTGAACGAAGACGACGCCGGGAATCGCAGTCGCTTTAAGAAGATAGTCCGTTCCCCATTTGATCGCTTTCACAGCGTTTACAAGCTCCGGTCCCATCGTTTTCCCGAAGTCAATGACGCTCCATGACAGCATCGTCGTTGTGAACGCCATTGGGAAACCGAACTTCACGTTGTCTCCGGCGTCATAGTAGCCTCCGGTTAAATCCACCTGAATATAAAAATAACAAAAAGAGAACAGAATCTCAGTGACGACGACGAATATTGTGAGTTGTTAATGAAGAGATGGTTTTTGGAAATGGTGGGACGCACGCCGGCAGAGGAACCGTCGCGTAATGCGGAGTCACGGCGCCATTTAAGGCGTTGATCTGGAGGGAGTTTGCCGGAGCGTTGACCTTCGAAGAAGAGGATGCTTTTACGGAGAGCCTCACGATAGTCGTGTCCGGTGCATATCTCCGGTGAAAGTAGGAGCATAGCGAGAATAATCGCTTGAACGATTCTCGAAAAAGTTATAAAGTTTCCCGCCATTTCACTTTGTTTGGTTCGGTTCTTTCTTTTTTTGTATTTGGGTGAAATAAGCGGGAGAGAGATGAGAAGACTCTTCGGGGGAGGGCTGTTGCTTTTATACTCGAGAAGAAGAAGAGTCCTTTGGGATTCCACGAGACAAGTGTGCAAATGGATTAGCTCTTACGTGGATTTATTTGATTGGAGGAAAGGTACATGTTGGGTAGATACGCTTGATCGGGTCGGGTTATGACCCGTGATTGACGAGTGATTTGTAGATCATTTTAGAATTTAGATTATTGGTTTCCCATTCCCATTAATTTAGGCTTTTTAGGATATACGTAAAGATTTTCCGTATGGCCCTATCCATGACAAGAAAACCAAGAGTTACGTCTCGATATCAATTAAATATAGCAATTTCCAAAAACTTATGTTGGTCATATCATTGAATCGGTTCTATTCAATGGAGTATATATTTAACATAAGAAGAAAAAAAAATGCATATATTCTTGTATTTGGAGTAAACTGCCGGATACAACTCCGTTAACCAATCATCATCTATTAACTTAAACAATCAGGAAACTGATACGAATGCAAAAATTATATCATCTAAACCGAAACTTAATATTTAACTTCTAAATGTATTCCGTAGTATATGGTCAATCATAGGTTTTTAATCAAAATATCGAAATTATATTAATCCAAACAAGTATATATCCGCTTCTTCTTTTATATACTTTTAGAACAAAAAAAGAAAGAAAGAATGAAGTCTAAATTTGAAGTTCATATTTTTTCTTTATCATAAAATTTAAATGCCGCTATAATGAAGTGTTCTATAATGAAAGAGTATAGATAGAAGATGCGAATGTTATAAATTTGGGACAGAAGAGAAGAAACGTTGACAATTTGACATATAGTTAATTAACTAGCTAGTATGATATAGCCCTAATTAAGATACGATTTGCGTGGTATACGAGGTTGACTTAGAACGCTAGGGATGTTGCAACTTGCACAAAGCCGACGCATCTATAATCTTCCTCGCTCAATGCGCCAATACAATCGTTTTGAGATTGTTTTTTATTTTATTTTATTTTTTTCCCGAACGAAATGTAAAGCCAAAATTATTGGGAAGTAAACAATAAATATGGAGAAAAGTCCGAAGAATCATTTGACCAGTTTTATAGAAAGAATTACATTCTTAAGAAATCATGTTCCACTAATCCACTGCATGGAATTATATGCTTTTGTTATGTCGTAAACCTAAACAAAAAACATTTCAGATGGAAAAGCTTTTAGATGTTAGAAACATGAGTTGCTCTAAACTAAGCAGATACAATTCTTCATCTATGACAATAAATGCACACCGAATGAAGCTACCTTTTTCCTATGAAGAGAAGGCGAAGAAATGAAGCTACGACAAAGATTTTACATTCTGCATGTTACTCCTTTCACTCTTCACAAATAATCATCATGTGTTTGTGTTACATTACCCAATAAAATCGAACATGATGAGTACAAATAACGTCATTAGATAAATTACTATTATCTACATACGAATCAATTAACCTCTTTGTTAATTTTTTTACTTAGTGATTACTGGACGTAAGGTTGAAGGCGAGATATTCCAGGCAATAGAGAAAGATAAACTCATCAACGTTTTGCTTAAAACTCTGAAAATACTCTGTTTTTTTTCCATTAGAACCATTTTTGAGATTAAGACATTAAGTCCAGCATGTTTGTTATCCCAACCAAACTCGTGAATCGTATCTCCAGTTCTTAGAGTCTCTTTGTTCTTCACAATAAACTCTCTGTACACGCGTTTCTTCGAAGCACCACCAATCTCAACCTCATCATCTAACGTTTTTACGCCGTTTAACTATAAAATATAATAGTGGTTAGGAATGTTACGCCTTTTTTACTATAATATATAACTGTGGTAATCGGAGTAAAAAGAACACACTGCTTGGTGAAGACTATCAATGTACGCTCCTCTGTTTACTGGCAAACGCAAACGCGAACGCCAGCGTCCATAATTTCAGTTATATGTGAATACAAAGAACATCAAATCTTTTAGGTCAATGTTTTAATGTAAAGTGCTTCATAATTCATAGTTATTGGTCAAGAAATTAGAACTAAGGGAAATAAAAATGTACGGAAAATTACGATATTATAAAACATAAAGAGAATATTTATCATGCAAGCAAAGTATAACCAATTGTTGAACTTTTTGACAAAATCACATTTTTTCTTTCTTTCTTTCTTTCGTTTTAAAAGAAGAAATTGTTAAACTTTGGTTTAGGTTAATTTTGAGTAAATTCAGTCGAACTTTGGATTTAAATAAAAGTTTGGTTTAAATTCAGTGGAAGTAGTTTAACTTTCTATTGTCGGAAAAAAAAAGTAGTTAACATTCCATCATCTCATTTGTTTGGACTTTGTTATTGTTGTCTTTGGACTTTCAAGACAATAATTTAAGCCTTCAAAAATCAAATCTCGAAGAAGTTGGAAAAATAGAAAGAGACACGATGGAGTGAATAGAAATCATTTCGAGTATAATATCCAACAAAATGTTAAAAGTACCAACTCTCAAGTTCTATTGGGTTACAAAGAAATATTTAACAGAGAACTGAGAAGCATCTCAAAGTGATTGATTGGCTTAACAAAAAAGAACTGTGAAACCTCACCGAGAAGCTCTTCATCATATTTTATCAGCTCAACAAGCTGCAAAAAGAATTAAAAGTAATCAATTTAAAAACAAAAGAAAGAGCTAACCATCAAAACAGAGAAACCACAAAAGTGCAACAATACCTGAATGGGCCTCTGTGGTCGTCATATTTTCTAGTTTAAGCCTTTATTATATAGACTGAAAGTACATGTCTCGGACACTCTCTCTGCAGATGGAAGAATTGGTAAAACAAGTTAGTGATAGGAAAAGAGAACTATCAGAATTGGCTTAGCACGTACTCCGCCTTCATCTTGTCTTGTCTAAAAAACTTAAATATTATCTTTGCCTTAATGATGGTTCTCTTGTTAGGACTGAGTGATTTAGGCACAACACGTTTTTCTTTTGTTATTATCAGGTACAACACATTTTCTTGTTATTAATAGGCACAACACGTTTCTCCTGTTATTATCACGAGCAGTTTGTTTCTCAGAGACTCGGGAGGGATGGTTACGGGAGAGATCGTTCTGTTAGTCTTAGAAAGGAAGACGTCCCTGAAACCAAGAAACAGATTCTTGTGATCTTTCAAGACTCCCTCCACTCTTGCAATGGCGTTAGGGTCATTGACGCTACAAAAGAGACAAGTAACATCAGAATCAATGCTTATGTGTGTTTTGCTGTGTAGATTAGGAGACGCTCTTTATATTTTGCAGGTTCATCATGAAATGTTTTTTTTCACACAATTGAGGTACCTTGTGAAGGTACTATTAACAACATGAGAGCATTTCCAGACTTCCAGTGGAAGATACGTAGTTAGTATTTCAGAAATTATTTAAGGGAGAATCTAATTTTAGAAACTCCATCGATGTGGATGCTCTCATAGCATTTATCATCACTGCGTTGTAAGTTAGATGCTACTCTTAAGTATTAACTGCAATCAGCATTTTCATTTCACAAACTAAAGCAATATATACACACCATTCCAGCCCGGCCCATTATACATATGGACTCTCAACATTTTCCCAAAGCCATCAAAATAATACAGAGGGTATTAACGTCAAATCGTTGATTCACTTTACGGCACAAAAGGGAGAGCTGTTTGCGTTACTTTCTCTTATATATATCAACTTTGAGGTCACATACTCCAAACAAGCCAAAAGAGACACTTCCATGTCACAAAAATCCAACACAGATAGAACAGTAGGAACCATGAAGAAACCTTCTCTTTATCAACCACTTTTCTTCTTCTTCTTCTTAGCAACCCTCCTCCCATTAATCCTGACCGTCCATTCCCAACCGTCTTCATCATCGCCATCAGACGACTCAGATTTCATCCGTACGAGTTGCAGCACCACGTTATACCCTGACATCTGCTTCTCCTCTCTCTCAAACTTCTCAAGCTCCGTCCACAACGACCCGGCACTCTTGGCTCGACTCGCAATCTCCGTCACTCTCTCCAAGGCTCTCGAGTTAGGCTCATACCTCTCCAACGTCACTACTCTCCCAGAAAGCCACGAAGACGGGGCTCACCCAACCGCAGCCGCCGTTTTTCATGACTGCTTCGAAAATCTCAAAGACGCAGTCGATGAAATGAGAGGCTCCATGAAACAGATGAGGGATTTGGTCTCAACTGGCTCGGTCGAATCTTTCAGGTTCCAAATGAGTAACGTGCAGACTTGGCTCAGTGCGGCTTTAACCGATGAGGAGACTTGTACAGACGGGTTTAAAGACGTTCACGATGAGCCAAGGAAAGATGAGGTGTGTGCTCGGGTCGATGACGTAAAAAAGTTGACTAGTAATGCGTTGGCTCTAGTTAATCGATGTGTTGATAAGGCGATACATTGATTATTGTTAATCAAATATTCTTCTTCTTTTTTCACTTTTCTAAATAAATTATTGGTTTTTTGTTTTTGTTTCTCACGCGTGCATGATAGAGATATATAATAAGATAATTCTGTTTGTTATTGGCTGAAATGAAATAGGAATTTGATGTAGTTGTTACTTGTTAACGCTTTTCGTTTGTGGAAATTACGAAAAGAAACTATAGTGTGTGGAAAGAATTAATAGTCTATCCTTTTACTTATATTTATTTGTCCTTTTACGACGTATAAATCGTTTCACAACTTAGAAGGTACAAAAATGTATGAGCTGAAAAAGAAGTTGACTTTATTTCAAATTTAAATATTAGTGGTAGACAAAATAAGTTTGTTATCACTGTGTGGGTTTAAGTATTGATAACAAAACAATTGAAAAAAACAAAAAAAGTTAGAAGAATCTGGGCAAAAGGGATTTTCAATAATGATAGGAAAAATAAATAAATTAAAACGTCTTAAAAAACGCAATTGATTGGTTTCAAACGCCAATCAGCAGTTACCAGTTACAACCTATATTACATACACGCTATATATATTTTGGATATATATTTTGAAAGAAGCAATAAGCCACATTATTGACATATAATGGCTAATGTATGCATGCGCTGTAACTCCACCACTACTACACGGACGCTATATATATGTTAATGCCCGACAATCTATAGAGCTAATGCAATGGGTTGCAATACTTGCCCTTTTCTCCCCATTTTCTAATATTTATATGTATATCAGTATATTTACATATATATATATATATATATATATATATATGTGTGCGTGTGTGTTTCACTACCGTACGTCCATGCATGTATATCTAATGGTCTGTATACAATACATTTCCAATCGAGTGCGGGAGTATAAATGGTAAAATATAGTGTTTGGTTCACCAAACGTAGATTCCTGTACATATGATTATTCTTAACTTTCATACACCAACCGTAAGTGCGTATACATATGATAAATAGAGCATACACATGCTTATATATGAGAAGATCTTCATCAACATAGAAGCATCAAAGTTTATGAGATTCAAACTCAAAAGCAATAGATGGTACATTTTGGTCCATGGCTTTTTTATATATTTATCTAAGTTTCAATTTGAAGACTCATAGGTCAGAGCACCTACAGCTACGAGGCTAGTTAGTAAAACAAGGAATCTTTATAAATCGGTCGTTTAGCTGTTTATGCAATTGTTAGATGACTATGCGACCAACACGGTTATATTTAAACTAGAAAAACGGAAAGAACTATTACTGTTTGATTAATTGGTTTTATGCATTCATTTTTCTTCAATTCGCTGCGTTCTTTAGTTAATTTGTTTATGCGGCCGTATAGTATATATAAACCCAAAACATCTGGTCCAATTTTTAAAAAGAAAATTTATTAGAAAAACCGAAGGTATACATAAATTTCTAATTGGGTTGGACGTATGTGTTAAATAAATAAGAACCCGTGACCCCTTTGAAATTGACCACAATCCCATTTCTTTGTCGCCATATCACACAAGGACATAATAGAAACTCTGTCACGCTTGCCGACTTAGGCCTTGTGCTTTCCAATTTTTAAGATAATGATTAATATATTGTACAACCACATAAGTTGCGTCTCTTGTAAAGTATTCATATCTAACTAAGCAATTCTATAAGCCACTGAAAACTAATGTTTCGTGTCGTATAATATGCCGTCAAATTCCTCAAAAATGTATCACGAATGCAATTTTAACTGGTAATACACTTTTCCAAAGATTCTGAGTGATAACCACAAATCATATACTTACTCACATATAATAGTTTTCTTTACCTTAACAAAAGAAAGGAAATTTCTTGACAAAAATGGAAATAATATGCATAATGATTTTAGCAAATATGAAATTTTAGGTTGAAGCGTTCCATTAGAAAACGTGAGATTACTCTAGATTAAAAGCATGTTATAACTTTTAAATGGTTTTAAAAAGTCAAAGTGTCGTCGTAGTATTTACTAAGGAGGGAAAAAAGAGGAGAAAAATAGGAAGACCACAAAACCAAATGAGTATCGGAATTGGGGAAGAAATGATTCACGAGACGCTCTGAAACAAACAGTCCTTTGGTTTCTTGTCGCAATCCCAAGGGTCCATCTCTGTTGGATCTACCTGTAATTTATAGCTTATTGTTTGACATGTGTTCATCTTCTGAACATGTTTTTCCCTCTCTAAGTTGGGGAACTCCTACAAGGCTACAAATTTTAAAAATTCAGTTGCCAGCCATAATATGTCTAGCTAATCCATTAATTTATGATGTTAACGTCAAAACAAAATGTAGTTTTCAGTGTTTCAATGTTTTGTAAGATGGTATTTATTACAGATAAATCCTTTTCAGAAATCTAGAATGCATGAAAAAATTAGGTTGTTTATTCATCATTCGTCAAGGTTATACATATGCACACAAGAGTCTCTAAACCTGATTTGTACCTCAAAAATGTAAATTGTCGTAAAGTACAAAATAATAAATTTATGATAATGTAAACAAGGATATATTAAGACACATTTCAATCTTGTAACAGTCTCTTAATTAGAGTATGTAAAATCACATAATTCTAATTTGATTTTTTTTTATTTCTATACGAGGAGATGGCCACTACATTGCACGAGTTTAAAGATATAATTATTGCTGGTTATATAAATTTTGATAATAATTAGAAACACTTAAGATAATACATAATATCCCATTTCCAATCAATTATGCATTTATGTGAAGGGTTAAGCTCACCACTACTGACTTACACTCGAGACGATCTTCTTGTTACGATAGTTTTGATATCCTTTTTCATAATTCGCAAATGGGCTTAGACTAAAACTAAAGATAGACTGTGTTAGCGACATCGCTGGATCATATAAAGGCTTTCAAAGCCCAAATTATAAATCGAGTCGAAGAAGCCATCAATTTATATTTTAGCTCTGATGCTTAGTTAGATTGATCTTGCAACTTTCGACGTAATAATGTACAATTTTTTTTTTTTTTTTTTTGAACTTTAATAATGTACAATTTCAACGCCAGTAATCACGAGTGTAATCTAGCTAGATATATATATTCTTCAGGCCTTCTTTTAGGTACTCAAATCCTCCATAAAATTTTTTATATTTTATTTTCAACACCATACACATTAAAAAGAAAATCAGGAGAGGTATCTTGTATTTTATTTTTGGCAGCAGAGTGCTCTCTACACTTAGAGCCTACCATAAATAGACTTTCTCAAACTTAAATTCACTACTTATGAAAATAATTTAGCAGTAGCACCACCATAGATCCATCTGAAATCACACAAAGAGACTACTTTAATCTACAAAGCTAATCATGATCTAATTTATGACACTTGCAAGTTCAACTCCAAAAGCTTAATTAAACATATGTATATATAGTATAAGAATTCCTCCAACCAAACTCATATTACACTGAATTTCTTATTGTATATTTAAAACGATCTATACCCAATCCATTACATGGACAACAAAACTATGTATATAAACATCGACACGCCAACAAAAATCAAAGACTCGACATAGAAAGTCAACACCAATGAAACACAAAGTCAAAGCCCAGCATTGAACGGTACTCCCGCAGCCGTAATCCAATAATTCCCGTCCAAGAAATTTTCCACCGTGAATTTTCCCGCCTCTGACGTCGTCTTTAAAACATGATAACCTGGCCACTTAACTCGACCGGAAACACTTGCTCCGGCGCCGGTATTACCATACTCGCCGTAATAAAGAGTCCTCAGAGCAAAGTCACCGCTCCAAGGCAACCATCCCGCCGGATTCACAAGCCCTCCGAGATTGCATTTCATGAAAACCGTCCTCGAATACTGTTTCCACGGCCTTCCTAAGTAAGTCTCAGCAGCCGTAGCAACCGTCGAGCTCTGGATGACGAAGCCAGTGTTCTCGTTAGGGTCTTTACGGGATTGAGCCGTGACAGTGTTTTTCTGGCCGCTCATCGGTTTAATAGCGTAGATGTTGCAGTTTTGGAGGATCGCGGTTGCGTCTCCGAAGATGAAATCGACTGTTCCGTAGACTTTGCAGTCTCTCAAGAACTGACGGCGAGAGTGAAGGTAGAGTGTATCTTGATAGCCTTTGAAAGAACAGCTGTAGAAGACGGCGAAATCTGAGCCTGATCGGAGAGCCACCGCCTGATGTTTCTCCGGTCCAGCTGTGTTCTCGAATGTTATGTCTCGTGCGATAAAACCGCTGCCGGAAACAGCTGTTGGCCAGTTAAAAGGAAAAATATATCATTTTGGTAAATTAATAATGATTAGACGTTACTAAAAAAGAGAGTAAATTATATGCCGAAAGAAAAGAAGATTTTAATCTAACGTGTGAATTAATATTTGAGGAAAAGGTTATAGTAGCTAGTATCCAAAATTTGAATTTAGCTCATTCATGATCGAAGTAACTTTGTTTTATTATTTTTTTTATTGTTAAAACTGAAACCTTAGCTTATTATAGTAGAATAAACTTATAACTATTTAGAGTAATAGTTTAAAAAACAAATATTTATGTACATAAGTATGAACAATTGATATAGTTGCAATAAATACTACTTTAAAAAAGTTTTTGGATGTTTCTCAACCATATAGTGTATGTATATATATGGCACGGACGACGTACCAAAAGTTGCGGACTGAAACGTCGTCGTGCCATCTTTAACGTTCCTACTACCGGTGACGACGGTAGAGTCGATGCCATCTCCGATAACCATCACGTCCTTTATCGATTTCTTGATCATTACGTTTTCTCGGTAAACGCCGGCTTTAACGTATATCACGAGTCTCTTGTTTCTCCGAGGAAGTGTGGCTGCTGCGTTGACCGCCTGTTGAATACTTGTGTAACGACCCGAACCGTCTTTAGCTACCACAAGATCGGCTTTAGCCGTAGTTTCAGAATCTTCCAGAAGTTTACGGTCGGAAAGAGGGATCCACGAAGGATACTTGTCGTCCGAAAACATCAATCTCCGACCACCACCACCTCCGCCGCTAGTTCCTTGCTTGTTGAATTTTGTGAACGCCGTCGCAGGATGTTTCTCGGAAACCGCCTCAGCCGCGGCCTTTGAAACCGCCAGAGAGTTGCTTATAGATTTAGTGAGATTCCGGTGAATGTGTATAGGGAAATATTTTGAATACGAAGAGCTTAGATTAAAATCTTTAAACCCGTTTTTGCAAGTGTCTTGATTAGCTATGGCAGCGCTTAACGAGGTTTGTCTATCATGCGCTGAAGAGTCTTGACTATATGACCTCCGAGAGTGGTTGAGTTGGTCTATAGTGTCTTTGTAGAGCTCCAAGCAGTCGTGCAAAGCTGACGTCGCATGTTTGTGGAGAGAACGACCTCGTTTCACGGTAGAGACGAGGCGGTGTAGCTGCACGGCCTGGTCCAAGGTGGATCTAACGACAAGGTCGTGGAAAGTGCGCCCGTCGGTTTGGTCGTCTAGAGTTTCGAGAGGAGAATTGGACATGTGGTGGGCGCAGACGTTAGGATATGGAGTTTGTTTGCATGAAGTTATGTAATAGGCTTTGGTATGGGAGACTGATAGGAAGTAAATGATTGTTATAATGTATTTGTTGTATAAACTTCTGGGAGGTCTAAGTAGGAGTTTGTGATCCATTTGGGGATTTGAAAAGTTCCAATAGAGATTTTAATTTTGGATGAGGAAATGTATATTGTGGTCTCTTAAGGAAGTAAGAGTTATATATAAATGTGTGCAAGTATATAGAAATGTATGGATACGATTGAGCTCTCATAAATGCATACACGTATGCAGCCACGTAAGAGAGTGTGATATATGACTGATTTTTGAGGAAAACGTGTAACTTCAATTTGTATCCTCCCATTTTTATGGTTTATTTTGTTATTATATATGTGCAAACATTTTCGCGCGGTTAGTTTTATAAGGCGAAACAATATTATTAGACATATGTATGATTAGAAATAAGAAGATAATATCTTATAGAATCTAAGTTAGCTATGGCCATTGGTTCGAACGTATTACATAAACAATGAACATAACATAAGAGCTTTATGTAAAACAAACAACTACGTACAAAAGGAACTCAGGAATCAAACCACGTAAAGATACTAACTTTTGATTTTGGAAGTGCACGAGGCTGAAGGTTTGCCACATGTGAAAGAAGTTTGAGATACATGGACCTTTCCCGTAGTGCCAAATGTCACAAATCCCTGAGACTCCAAATGGTGATAAGAATTCAATTACTATGAAACAACTATACAAAGAAATGAACGGAACAAACAAAGTCAATAAAAGTTGAAAGAGTAATTTAAAATAGTATAATATTTAGCAAAGACATTAGATAAAATAGAACGGAATATGTTAGGTATCTCATACTGCAAGTGAGATAGGACGTACTGTATGGTATATAGTGATAATAATCTATCGACTAACAGTTGATTGTGAGTTGGATTTACGAAAAAGTAAACATGACATCAGAGTTTGAATACAAGTCGATCTAATACGAACCAAAATTGACTGGATTCAAAATTGTTTCGGCCGACTTTACATGAAATTGACCATACATAATAAACTTATGTCGAGATAGATAGTGAGAAACCTCATCTTCTTTTTTTTTTTTTTTTTAATTATCAGAAGATTTTGGACTGAAATCTATACATTCTTCTATATCTAAAACTATAGTATATATATAAAATTAGTTATATTTTAAACATTATTTGAATTTGTAATCTTTAAATTTTGAGTAAAACTTTTTACCAGTTGAATTAATGATACTTTGTAAAACCTCTTTAATCTCGAATAACTATCTTGAATAACCATGCTAGAAATTTTTTTTATTAATAGTGAAATGAAATCTGAAATAATTTATAAAACATGAACCAATTCATTTCATAGCCAATTCATTTTAAATTAGAATATTATAAAATTAACATAACAAACGACAAAATATGCGAGGGGTGACTAAGTGATGTTGAAATTGTATGATAATTAGCAAAATTTTGACTGTTTTAGTATAATAAAATTAACATGTATACATACCTTTTTCACAAAAAGTTACTAGATTTCTATATGTTTGCTAGACCATTAAATCTCAGATTGAATAATATTTTGTATTTTTCCCAAAATAACGCTTATACTGGTAACAAAACAAAATTTTGTGAATAATGATGAAATAAAGAGATGAGAAATCTGTCGCTCCAACCACAAAAACCACATATCACCAATAAAAATCAAAATTTTGTTCTGACGTGAAATCCACCAACCAAGCGTTAGGGCGTTTCTCAGAAAGTGTTTTAAGTATATATCAAAATCAGAGGTCGGAGGCTTTCAGACTTTCATCACTCACATGAGTTTCGTGCGAGCTTGACCAAATTAAAGTATTCGCAAGTTTGATTCAATCCGTCTTTTGTGGAAATTATTTGTTTCCTCGCTGAACAAGTTTTCTTACTTTATCCTTTAATTAATGTGTTTAGGTCTATAAAAACGACATTTAGATCTACAGTTTTCTGTCACGTAGCTAGATCATACAACAATTAATCATGAGTTTAACTCCCAAAAAAGAAGAAGAAGGAAATAGTACATTGTTGACTATGGAAAAAAAAAAAAGAATCTAACTTACATTTGAATGCTAAAGTTATGTTTGTAGGAAGAAAACTAAAGTCAATGAAATGCCTTTACACAGATGTAAGCATTTCAAAATCAAAATTATATTGTTGTAAATAGTTGATGAATGATGATTCTACATTTGGTATACATGATACGAACATTTAGTGCCAATAGAAAAAACAATTATAATCCTATGATTATGTCATATTTCATATCTAATTAGGGTTATACTACACATATCTAATAATGGTTAATTGGTTATACTACAAATTACAAAAGAAAAGAAAATGACACACAAATTAATGGAAGTAACCTGTGTCGCTAACAAAAATAGTGATAGATGAACTCTTCTCTCATTTTTTTTTTCTTGGTAAAAAACTCATCTCACATTAATAATTTTTTTTTGTCTGACACCCGAAAAATAAAATTAGACATTGAGGTATATATTTTGTTTTTTTCTTCTCGCTAATGAATAATGATGACCAATAACAACAAAATATTTGGCTTAAGTATAGACGATAGTTGATAACAAGAGACAAATTTGATGAATTCATAATATATGAAAATTTTCTTCATTTTTAGAGTTGTAACGGACAATTGGTAACAATTTTTTTCATCAATATGTATATTATATTTTGGTACTAATTGTTTGGTCATCCATCATTATTTTGTACCAAAATATAATTACGTAACTTGTCAAGTATTGGGTGATTTAAATCAATTATTAATACGAAGGAGAGTGTTGAAATGAAAGATAATGAACTACATTTTCATAAATATTACGAAAGGATCTTGTTTCCAGCTGAAGAGTGAATATATATGAATCTTTACGCTTTACGGTTTAAAGAGAACTTATATCCGGTGCACAAAAAAATAGAGAGAACTTATATCCCACTGAATATATTTACGGTGACTAAGTATATAAAGTATAACCCACTGAATTTACAACTAGGATTACAAGCTAAGACTACTAGTTTGAAATCCAGAGACGATAGATCGGGTAGGTACTATTGGGAGTGGGAGTTTGTCTTCCATCGATTCGGATTGTTTGTTACGTAGAAATTTACTTCTTCTATGATCCATAAGAAGTGGCTTCGAGACAATATAGGCTTGTTTTGCTTATTGTGCGTTATGAGTGTGATAGACAGTAGTGCGGGTAGTGGTAGTGGTAATTCGTTAGATGAGTTTGGTGTTTTCTTTTGGACATATCAACAAAATATGTTAACTCTCTTAGTCTCTCACTAGCTATCTTTGTTTTCATATGCATTGCTTTTTTCCGTGAAAAATCTATTAAATTTTCGTATATGGTCACTATTTTTCATTTTCATGGGAAGCATATTATAAATCAATACGATTGTAGTCCAGTTTTCATTTCTCGTGGTCATGTGTAGGCACGTCCATCCACATCGTATCTGAAGATGTTTTGAATACTTTGGATCTGAAATATTCGATTGTTTTATTATATATATTTGATACTTAATCAAAAAGAGAAAGAACTGATCTTAAGAAAGATATACTTTTTCGAAAAAAGGATAGTATCTTTAAGTGGAGTCGAAAGGTGAATGGAGCTGCATCCTAAATATGGAAGGTCCGGTAGTAGAATTCGGGTTGTGTACGACTCTACCAAGTATCAATCTTCAGATTTCAGATTTCATCAGGTGTTTCCAATTTTCTATATTCATCACGAAAGCAACTTAAATATTTCGTCTTGTCTTTCAGATCCTTTACTCCCTTTGGACTTCAATATCGACGTCTCTCCTTACCTTTTTGTTTATTTGAAATTAAGTAAAAAAATGGAATTGTCCATAGATTGTGGTATATCTAATAAAATCATGCAGAGATGGTGACCACCATTCTAGATAAAATCATGCAACGATTTAGATTGTGTTGAACTTGTATTTATGTATTCTTCTTGTTTTTGTTTTTGTTTTGGGATAAAATGTATTCTTCTTCGCTACATTATAAATTTTTTTTATGTAAATTAAACTTTGAGATTTGGTCAGTGGATCCCATCCATTTGTAGAAGCTAGGCAAAACGAATGTTAACATGTTGAGGTATCAATGAAGTTGTTAGATGTTGAGAGACGGAACTTGAAAACTCATTGAACTGTAATAACAAATCTTAATGATGTAAACAAAGAGAAAACAAAACCGAGAAATTCAAATCCATACAAGTATAAACTTCACGATAACTCAGGAACTCGGCCAGTATTGTTCAAAATTCCGACAAGAAAAATATGAAGCCTCCCCTGAGACTAATTATTCATAGTTTCATAATATGAGAAGAAAGCATGGCAAAGACGCAAACAAAAAGTGTATGGTTTGAGATCGTTGCACTTGGGCCGCCTTCTTATGTAATGACGGTGGGGGCTGATCTGCCAGTGAACTTCTCCATATCGGACAGCTTCAGAGCTATGTCAACCTGTGAATCAAACAACAATGCCGCATTAGATGAGAGCATTACCCTTTAAATATTCCTCTATGATATTTGAAAGGTTTTCATAAACAACTGACCAGAGGAGATAGAGCTTCCTGGGACTCTCGTCCGGTTTTGGAAGCATCCTTCTCGTACTGTTCAATGTAGAGTCTGATGGTTGCTCCTTCCGAGCCAGTTCCAGAGAGACGGAAAACCTTCATATGAATTTTCAGATACAACAAGAGAGGATTACTTACTTTTCCTTTTCATGTTAAAAGTATACAATATCTACATGTTTTGATGCTTATAGTTTCCATGGGGCTATGAAGTTTCTATATCTATCACCTCGTTCTAGCTGATATGCCTAAATGCTCAAACCAACCGAAGAAAAAGATGGACTTACAAGTCGTGATCCATCCTCAAACAAGTAACGGATTCCCTGGTGCTTCGAGATGGAGCCATCAACTGGATCTTTGTACTCGAATTCATCGGCACTGGCGACATTTGCCACGTCCGACCGAATTCCTTTCACAGTCCTGAATAACATCGAGAGAGGAAGAGGTTAGCAAAACAAAGTACCAAACTGATGAGTGAAGGGATGTCAGAGAAGTGGAAGTCTGTGTACTTGTTGACTTCAGGGATTGAAGATTGCTGTTTCACCAAATGCTCCATCAGTTGCTTAGCTTTACCTGCGTCTACATTCTTCGGAGACAAATATTTTAAGATATCACAAAAGGGTTCTGTTTGTTCCGCATAATATATAATACAATCACCAAACTTAGCAACTTTTTACCTCATAGTCGTAACGAGTGTAATAGTGACGGCCATATGTAGCCCAGTGGTTGCGGACAATGTCTTCAACCGTCACCAGTTTAGAGTTACCATCAAGATTTTCCTTGTTCTTGTGAGCAAGTATGGACATCCACGCAAGAACTGCCCAAATCCCATCTTTCTCACGGATATGATCCGAGCCTGTAAAATATCTTCTCTTTCAGAACCGTATCGGTTGTTTTTAAGTTATCAACAGATGCATCAGTGTGGAAAGAGAAACTAACCAGTTCCAAAACTTTCTTCCCCACAAACAGAACACATCCCGGCGTCCATCAGATTACCAAAGAACTTCCAACCTGTTGGAACCTGACATGTGATTTTATTAGAGATCAGAGATGTGAATTAATTTATGGTGTTAGGAGAAAAAATAATCTTATAGAGGTTGCATGGTGACATGTACCTCAAAGAACTTCAAATTCAAGCTTTTTGCGACCACATCAAGAGCAGCTGAGGTCGGCATGCTCCTAAAATAAGAAGCGGAAGTTAAAAATTTGCCAAATGTATATATTGAAAGAGCTGTATACACATAATTTTGCTCAAAGTAAAGAGAGATTCTGAATGTATGATACCTTGCAACACCTTTCAAACCAGAGCTGAAGTACGGTATGGCTCCAACAGCATTTGCAGCAATTATGGCAACTGAATCAGAAGGAGTTACAAAGAACCTACAAAAGAGGAGAGATACTTTTAAGTTCAAAAGTAATGGTATTACCCGTTCCATGTATTGTCTCAGTTAAAAAGAGCATTAAGCTACCTTTTACCAAGGATCATGTTACGGTCTGCATCACCATCAGCAGCGGCACCAAACTCAGGAGGTTCAACTCCCGTGTCGGATTTACCTAATCCCATTCGTGCCACAAGCTCCTTAGCATAGGTCAGATTGGGATCGGGGTGGCCTCCTCCAAAGTCCTCCTACAAAATGGTGTATACTGGTAAATAAGAGGTTGGAGGGGTATTTGTGATCTTTAAGGAATAGTATTTATTGGTTAGACAAAAATAAAACCTTGGGTACGCAGTTCAACAAAGAACTTTCTTGGGCACCGAGTTCTTCGACAAAGATTCGATGTGCATAGGCTCCAGCAACTCCATGCATTGCATCATAGCTTCATAGAACAGGGTAAAATATAACATTAGAGCGATGGTATATATATTACAAAACTTAACTCAAATGGAAAAGGTTAGGGAAGAGTCAAGCTACATACCAGAATGTAAACTTTGGAGATGAAAGCAACTTCCGGATGGATTCAAAGTCGAAGATTGACCTTGAAGGAATGATAAATATTTTTAGAAAGATCATAGAGACTGCACATAGACCATAGAGGGAGCAGGTTCGGGAATCATGCTCTAAAGTTTAGGGAGCACTCACTTCATTAGTTTAACGTAGTCATCAGCGGAATCAAAAACTTCAACGTCATACTTTCCTTCAGGTCCTTCAAAATTGGTTACACCAATGGCAGATATATCAACCTGTTGCAATTAATCACAGATACAATTCAATGAAAAACAGTTGGTGGAATATATGTTGTCAAATAAGAGGAATCTTCAGAATGTTAGTTACAATGGGTAGATCTTCTGCTATTAAGTACTCCTTGATCGTCTTAGTGTTCTCGTAAATCTTATCAGTGATTGATTCAGGAGCAGGTCCCCCGTTTTCCATGTTGTATTTGATTCCAAAATCCTGTATAAGAGCAATAGAATCAACTCTTAGTCTTATCAAGTTATATGTATAACTTACTAAAATGAACTAATATAGGGGTACAAAACGAGCAGCTCAATAAAAAGGGGGAGCGGACAAAAAGAGACAGAACAAGAAGAGAACAGACCTCAGTAGGGCCACCAGGATTGTGACTTGCTGTTAAAATAAATCCTCCCGTTGCTTTCGATCCCTGTAAACGGGGACTGAGGTTAGTCTCTCGTCACCATCATTGCATTTTTCGCTAAGGCACAAACTTTAAGAATAATCAAAAGAAAATTCAAAGAACACTACAAACATGAGATCAGAGAAAGATATCTCACATCAGCTCCTGCTCTTTCACGAATCACAGCCGATACAGCAGGGGTTGATAACAGAGTGTTTTTACCAACCCACACACGTCGTACACCGTTAGCTGCTGCCATCTTAATTATGATCTGTCAAGATAGAAAATAAAATTTGTATGAATCATCTAGAATAGCATGAACCGGATTTCAACAGGAGCAGGTCAAACAAACTGAACTAAAAGAAGAAAAAAAAAGCTTCCAAGCAAGTTTCAGAGATCATCTTCAAACACAAATAGAACCTTTACATGATTACATCTACGCTCTCTAGCTGTTTCTAACGCAAATTTGGGATAGACACAAAGATGAATGTAGGAGGCATTCATAATAGCAGGCCATCCTAAATATGCCCATCACAAAAAGGTATCGTTTTGTTGATAAGATTTGATAACTTAAGGTTCACTATCCAATGGCGAGTAGCGACGTAACACATGAGTTTGTAAATACATGCCAAGTACTGGATACACCGACTACATTCAGCCAAATATGGAAAACAAGGATTCACAAATGTTTTACCTGAACAGCATCATTGGAGTAATAACGGCCATCACCAGAGACCACGAGTGTGGCACCTACACAGATGAGAAAAATACTCACTGGAATGAACAGATATACAGACAAGCATCACCACTCAAACAGCAAACACAGATTCGAAATAAAAATCTCACCTTTAACTTTCTCTGATGTAAGAGCATTGAATGTCGATTGAACAAAATTCTCAAGGTAATTGGGTTGCTTGAACACTTTCACCTACAACAGTCAAAACAAAGCCATAACACCAATCAGAGATACAAAAAGATGCTAACTTTGATAACTGCAAAGAGTCCCACGTAATGTAAAGCTCTATGCTTTTGGATCAATGCATAGAACAAATGGCTAATCTAACTTAACAGATTCAGATCCAGATCGGTTTCGTTCGAGTTAAATTCGGTTTCAGAAGAAGATTTGGAATCAACGAACCTTCTTACGGAGACCGGAAGTTCCAGGCTTCTGGCCATCGATAGGTGATGTTGAGACGTGAGAGACCTTGAAAACCATTTTCTTCTTTGAGGTGAAGAAGAAGAAGATCAGAATTGGATGTAGAGAGAAAGAGAAGAGAGGAGAGTGATGATATAAAGCTGTTTTCAGAGAGAGAGAGAGAGAGAGTATGATCGACGCAACGACGACGTTGCTTAAGCTAAACGAGACCGCGACACGTGTGGCTCTTCGCTTTTTTTCACCTTTGGTTACAAGTGAGTGAAGTGGAACGTTTCTCTCGTTTTACAGACGCCCGTAAGTGAATCTCAGCCGTTGAGTTTTGGATCTAACATGCATTTACTTTTTTACTTGCGTAACATGCCAAAGAGTATATACTTTCATAATCGTGCGTGGATTCGCAGAATATTCTCTGTTTCTCTTTCGTATATTTGGGCAACGTGACAATCATACTATATAGTATTCTAACTTGCATGATACGATCTGAAGATAAGTTATTATTCGAATATTCTCTTGAGGATTAGCAAGAAGTAGAGACCACTTTTGATTCAATAAACGGGTAAGTCTCTGAGTAGCCGAAGAGCTTTCTGCCACTGTGGTCTCTGAGACATAACGATCCGTCTTAACACTGGAACAGCTCCTGCTCTTATAATGGCTGTGTGGTTCTCACTGTCCATGCTCAGGTTATACAGTACTGACAAACTCGCCTCAACACACTTCTCGTTTCTTTCTTCTAGAAGCTTTACCAGCGGTTCGATACCTCCATGTGTAGCAAGGGCTTGTGTCGACTGTGGAACTCCCTCTGAGACTATCTTGTTCAGTTCCAAAACTGCTGCTTCTTTTGTTTCAGGAGATGAGGAGAAGCTCATCTGTTCCACTAGTCTTGGGATTGTCTTGTAGAGAGTTACCTTTTACATACAAAAGTAACAAAAGATTACTCAAGAAAATTGGCAAAACTTTTGTAAGTTAAGATCTGAACTGATATACTAACATACCTCAACGTTGATGGGATTGTTGAGGGATCGGGAGGGAGAAAGAGAGGAGGTGAGTTTGACAAGACAAGAAGCGACCCAGTCTTTGTAGTGTAGAGGGAGGTTTGATCTTAGGATCTTCCTGAGTAATTCTGTGAAATGCGTCATATCCATAGTTTGGCGAAAAGACTCAGAGTCGAGAAGTTTTGTCAGTAGCCTTGAAGCAGCGGAAATGGTCAAACCAGCTTCTTCTAGCTCAAGCAGATGCTTTTCTAGCTCCTCAGCTTCGTTCTCAGGTTCTGCATTTCCAAAAAACGACTCGTACGAGTTGTTATGAATATCACAATTGTTTGATGTGAAATCGTATGAGAAAACCCCATTTGTATAGATTGATACAACTTTATCTAAAGATGTAAGTCTTGTACCTTCCAGGACTTTCTGCCGAAGAGCAACATCCAAAACAGTCGTAATATCCTCGGAGACAATCGTGTTCATGTTTGGATCAATGACTGTACCAAACTCGATGACGGAGATTGCTTTTCTTAGCAGATTAGGAGAGGCTGTTTTTGCAATCTGGACAAGGCGAGAAATAACAGCAGCGTCCAGAACTTCCTTCCTGTTCATTCCACCCAATATTAAGTATTTGATACTTCTAAAACAACCAGAAAAATGAGCTGGAAGTATGAAAAACCGAGAAGAAGACAGACCTGGAGTCTGCTTTTGATCCGTTCACTGGTCCTTCATAAAACTGGAGCGGATAGACATAGTATAAGCCAAATGAGAAAGTATATCCAGAATCTAGTGTAAAACAATAAAACATGGAGGATAAACACACCTTTGATTCCATTTCCTTGCTAGGATCTAAGATATGAGCAAGTATATCCAGAATCTGCAAATCATAGTTCACATAAAGCCCATTGCACGTCCAGTTATTCCATTATAGCCTAGACAGATATAACAAAGAAAGAAGGAGAAAGAAAACGAACTCAGACCTGTTCCGTGATGCTTGGTGAGATCTCTGGCTGCTTCAAAAGATGAATAAAAAACGGTACAGCACCTTCAGCTTCAATCCTCTGGCAAACGGTGCGGCTGCATTTGATCGAAGTATTAATAATCACAACCTCTGACCAGAAACTACTTATTAATAAAGATGTAGAGAATACTCAAAAAATAAGCACCTAAGAGATAAGTTTTTCAAAGCACGGATGACAGGTAATTTAACAGCTTCCTTGTTGTTGTTAGCTAATAGCTGAACCAAAGGCTTTATAGCTCCAGCTTCCATGAACGAAACCCGCATCTCCTCATTGATACATGCATCAGCAATTGACTCTGCAGCTCTTGACACTGCCAATTCGTCTGCCAATCCAAGAATCAACACTAAACGAGCCACACCATCTACACACGGAAGAAGAGTAAGCTGCTGCTGTGATTTCCCGGGACCTTCAGATTTTATTTCCTTCTCAAACTCAATTGCTCCAATACGGGCAAGGAACTGTTGGTTTGTCCTCCCAACTATTGCTTTCATTTTGGCTTCGTCTACGTCGTCAACGTTCTTGTCAACATTTAAACCGAGGAGCAGCTCAGAGGCACCAAATCTGGAAGGAGCTTTAGCTGTCTGCTCGATCTTAATACCATCTGGTAAACTAGGCCAAGAATACAGATCCGGTCTGAAGGACTTGTAAGCGTCTGCACCAATTATGGGAATGGGTACAACACCCTCCTCAATGACGAGAATTCTGTAGTATTCGTCTTTGGCGAGCTCCAAGAGCACATTTCTTGCTTCTTTTCTAATAATTTTAGACCCTTTGTTTTCTGAATTATCTCCTTTCAACAGTTTTGCCTGGATTCAAATTGACAAGTTAATAAGCAAGCTGAAGAACAATCAGCTAATAGACCTTTATTTCAAATTTCACGTTGACTCTTAGCATTCACTTCACTCTAACATGCCACAGATAAACTAAATAGATAAATATTTGGGGAAAGCTAATGATCAATTTCGGTTCTAACAGGAACATGAAGCAAAAATCTTACCAGTTTCGGTATGACTCCTACTTCCACCATAATCTTATGGTTCGAGCGGCTAAGGGCTAAATTAGCCAAGACGCCACCAGCAGCTTCCTTGACGTTTACATCATCATCTTCAAGGAAACTAATGAGTAGCTTAACAATATCAAAGTCAGCAACTTTTTCTCTAATTTCTTCATCTACAGTCAGATTCCACAGAGCACATATACTTTGTTCTTTCACCTGCAAAGAAAACAAAACTATCAACCAATCACACCTCAAAACTTTAAATCCATCAAAGCTCAAAAGTAGACTACTTTATAATCATAATCCTTCATACCACTGTAGCTAACGAAGGCCTGCTCAATAGAGCTGTTATCTCTTCCAACGCTCCACTCTCAGCAACCAGTTCTCTATAAAGATTCACAGAAGCTACAGACCGTATCAATCCAGCAGCAGCTTCACAAGTGGAGCTAGACTCGGACTTGAGAAGACTGACAATCAGATTCAAACAACCATGAAACTGCATAATCGCATCAACGCATTTCTTTCCACCTAAAGAATACTTCCACAGCGCATCTATGGCCTGTTCTCTATCAAGAGGGTCGTTATCTAAACCGAGCATACGCACAAACAAGGCCACATAGCTATCACCAAGACCTGAAGAGCTTTCGCTTCTCACTTCTTCACCATCCTCAAACTAAGCTTATACACCAACAACACAAAAAAGCATTAACCTTTAACCTATAATCGAATGGTAGCTTCCGATTACTACACACTCAACAGATGGGACTTACAGAAGCGACAGAACTCTTCTCCGTTGTGTCGGAGTGTCCAGCTTCTCCAACACAGTTGACACGATCAAAACTCGAATTGGGCTCTGAGAAACCATGACGAAGACGATGATGATTCGAGTGGATAAGTGTCGGAAAGGGGCGTCTTCTTCCAGGTTGTTTCCTGGCTTCGACAGTGAGAAAGTGGATTTGGGAGCTTGAGATTGGTAATAGACGAGAACAAGGGAGCTCGAGAACGCTGACACCGGAAGCTACCGTAGAGAGTGACATCAAGAAGCGAACCAATTCAAACGTTGTGTCCTTACTCTTGTCTCCCGTTCTATCTGACCTTTTTGATAAACCGCAACGAATCTACTCGATGGTTCGGTAAAGGAATAGTCTTTTTTTTTTCTGGCCAAAAAAATTTCTTATTTTTGCAACAAAGAATAAAAAGATTGGTGTAGAAGAGAATCGAACTCGCAACCTCATTGGTTTTTAACGCTTCAGAGGCCAGTAAGATATGAAATCGGTTAACAATTGGTTATGAAATCCACATTTGTATTCTCAACTTCTCTTCATGAGACTGTCTGAAGCTTCAACACTTCCGGTTCTAAATGTGGATTGTACTCTTCCTCTTATAATAGTCCATTTTATCCATGATTAAGCATAAAACGACGCGAGATTTACGTAAATTAAACCAATCCTTAAAAAAGAGGAAATCCAACAATTAATAGGCAGAGCTAGCATACGCACATGCATATTTATTGTACTCATCTCCAGAAAAGGTATAAGAAACATTATCTAGTTCTTGAAAGAACAACCTCCGGTACTAAAGAATGTAGCTACCACATTTTTTTCTAATACCTCTAGAGCTTTTTCAGATCTAATGCACCTCGGAGTCTTGTATTGACCAATGGAAGCACCCTGTGAGATGAAGAAATCCATTAAAGAATCAAATGTACCATGACGCACCACCTTCATCTCCAATGGTCCTACAGATTTTTCCGTAAACCGACATCTCTTGTAAACATTGTCAAATGAATTCTCCATTACTAAACAACACTCCGAGAATGCATCTTCCTTGAGCTCCACGTGCTTCTTCTTGTCTTCTACTTCCCAATAAATCACGTAGTGACCCGGAACAGTGGAGATATCTGCATAGCTAGTAAAGTCTATCAGCATGAGATCTGATGAGTCAAGAATGAGTTTTGCTTGATTCACCGCGTTGAATAGATCTTCTTCGTTAGTCTTGTCCATGTCAATGCTTAAAACCACGTTGTCTCTTCTTATAAACCTAAACTGAGGTGCTTTGTTGTAGAAACCGGTCACATGTAGAATATCTCCAACTTTTATTCTATACAGACCTGAAGGGACAAAGATTCATATTAAAACCATTACGGCATGCCTTAAGGAGAAGGCGTCTAAAAAGGTCAAGAGAAAACCACATCCATTTTCGTAAACGCTAGAACTCGATCCATATCCTTGACCTACAGGGAGAGTTAGCTACCCACTCGAATAAATCACTAGCTAGCCCACACACTCTTAGTTAAGGGATGCATTTTGTTGAAAGTCATCATTCTTTATGAGATATTTATTATCTAGCTCACCTGAGAAATTTGTGACCACAAGTTCATAAGAGCATCCGAGTTTCACATCTGCGAGGTCAACAACGTCGTTCTTGTCTCCATCCACTGGTATAAACTCGAAGTAGGACATATTGGGCATGAACGTGTAGGAAACATCTTCAGGCTTGCACAAAGGATTGAGATTTAATCCTAACGTAGTCTCCGAAGAAGCGTAGATTGTTGAAACGAGAGGCAACATATCATTACAGTAATAGTTCAATGTGGGGACATACTGCGCCATTGAACCTGTAACAATAGTTTCAATATATTTGGTTCTTGGCCAAAGTCTTGTGATTATACCTTTCCAACATTTTTGGCTGCATATTATTTCAATTGTGTTGGCCACTTCCGGGAGAGGTCCACCAAGAACCATAGACACGGCATCTCGACAACCGAGATCTGTGATCCACTCGCTGATCTGACCTGATCGGATGTTTGAACACAACTCCTCCCATGAATATTCAAGAACCTTGATTGCTCGGACTATGACTGAAGCAAAGATAGAACCCATTCTCGTAACCTCGTTTCTTTGAACCAGGCCACAAAGCAAATGGCAGTAGAGACTCTGTTTGTTGTCTGGACATAACATGACTTCATCGGGGCTAGTGTAAGAGTAATACCAATTAGATGGACGGTTCTTGAAGTAGTTGCTTTTTAAATAACTACTGCTTGCGATTCGAGCAGGCAAACCCGAGGGAGTGATAGATTCGAGCTTAGTGAAGTAAAACATCATCGCCTTTCCTTTCTCCACGCCTTTCACATTACTAGACAGAGCAAAACTGCGTGATATTTCTAAGTAATATATATCGTCATCAATTTTGGTTTAAAGCTATGGACTTACTTGCTTATAATGTGCTTCCGAAGATCATACATGAATGTCAAGTTGTCCAAGAACTTTTCATTCCATGGCATCAACTTTTGTGCTCCTCCTGAAGTTCCCGAGCTACAATATCAACACTTCAAGAATTTAGCCATGAAACTTGTACACTTCAAATTTACCAAAGATTTTAAAACCGAAGAGAATTTAAAAAATTCTTATTTTATATTTATAAATGAAACATAAACAAAATTCTATAAGCATGCAAATTTTTAGTAACATGCAAACGCAAAACAATCATGATCTTAGATCTTATACCCGCAGTGTATAACATAAAAGAAAACAGGACTGCAGAACCTCTTATTCTTTTACCTTAGTAAGAAACCGGTAATAGGTCGGGCTGATATGACATTTGAAGGCTCTCCATTGGCGACACGTTCGATATATGACTTAACATCTTCATAAGTTACCACCGGTACATTCCTCTTGAATATCTCTTTATCAAATTTCCCATGGAAGAAGCGTCTGAGATAATTTGTGTTCGTGTTGAGTGTGAGTATCTCCTCCAATACATTGTCTTGAATTTTCTTTATATTTGATGTCAAATCCTCCAGGGTATTCAGTTTATCATTTGGTTTTTCGGTGTGATCAGAGAGTACACTCATAGTTAATAGGTTATATCTCTGAATCCCCTGAAAACTAAGTTGCACTCATGCATCTATAAATAGAGAAAAATATGATTAACAACACTTGATAGTTCGTAAAGCACCTGAATAGATTAAGAAAGTCAGACCTATTGGGAAAACGTGTGAAACGATTTTTGGAAAGATCTTAAGCTACCAAAATATGCTCATGTTCGTTGCACCTTAAAGAACCTTTTCTGGGCTAGGTTATTTAAGAACTTAAAACTCGTTAATTTATTGCTGTAACTTGTAAATAAAGGTGTGATGTACCTTAAATTATGTAATTGCTTAATAATTTCTTGACTCATATGTCCTCGGCTCCTCGCTGCCTCCAACTCACATACTTGTCAGTTCATTATGAATGGAAATTTAAACTTTACTTCAACTTACTATTTTTTTTTCTGTTTGTTAAAGGGTTTTCAAATAGAAATATTTTTGTTACAATCCATAAAGAGAAAACTGAAAATTAATAGAAAATCATAAACACTTTTTTTTTTGGTACGAACGTTAAATTCATAAACACTTTTCTGTCTTCTTTTTCTGAATATGTTTGTCCTTTTTTGGGTGTGACTTCCCGTCGAGCTCTCGGAACCAAAGAAACTGTTGGAAAAAAAAAAAAAAACATCGTTGACAAAAGAAAAAAAGTGGATAGTTTAAGAGAAATTGAAAAAAAAAAAAAATCGACCATACCAAATAAGATGCCCCAAGGGGTTTGCAAGGGTCAAGAAGGATCGGCTTTCCAACCCATCGACCGACCAAACCTACTGGATAAATGTATTCACATGTAAGAGTCACATCCGACTTCAATATAAGTTGCCAACAGTTTTTTACTTATATAACTATAAAATGTAAAAATGAGACTGAAAACTCTTAAAATCCCATAATAAAATATTAATACAGGTGTTTGTATTAAGAATCCAACCGGATAATTGTAAATTAGGATACATCACGGTTATGTAGTATAATACTCCGGAGTACTAGATTAACAATATCTTTATCAAATATTGAAAAAGAAAGTACAAAACATAGTTGACTAATTACTTCATAGAGATACTAACTTTCTTGTTTGCTTGTTTGATTGATACTAATATAAAAACAGTCAACGTCTTGATAAGACACCATAACTCCAATCCCTAGTCTGCTAATTTAAATCGCAATCTCTCAATAACAACAAGGAAATTGCTCCTGGAGAAAGAAACAAATATCGAAGATAATGAATAATGCAACCCCCGACAAGTCCTTAATTTGCGCATAAAGCAAAGCTCTAACTTTTTTGGTTTCTTTACATTTATGGTAATCTAAACGTATTTTGCCGACAAAGCCAAAACAAAGAACTTGAAATTTGTATTTCCTGAAGCAAATAAGAAACTAATCAACAAGTTCAAAACCAGAAATCAAAAGACACACCGTTCTTTCAAAAGAATAAAGAAAAAAAAACACAAAAACCAATAATCTAGAGCAGTTCAAGGTTATTACAAAAGACAATATAAAAAAGTCCAATGAGTAGTGACTTTAAGACTGAAAGATTTGTTAATCCAAGCCTTAAAGCTTCCTTTCCTAGCTCCATTAATGGGAAAATTCGATCTTCCATTGTCTTCCTCAACTTTCTTCTCCTCCTCCGGTTTCTTACACAGCATAAAGTTCCTCACTCCCAACGACCCAATTGCTTCCCATGGACTAAGAGCTACACACAATAAATAAAAAACAAAATCAAGAACCAAACTAAATCACAAAAAAGCTTTGAAAACCGATGAGATTTATGATCTCACTCACCTTCAGGTCCAACCATGGGGCAATAGAAAAGAAAATCATTGAAATCGGATCCGAGAATCGGAAGGCGACCTTCACGAGCGTAACATTTAAGAGCAGTGTCGATGACAGAAGCAACGAGATCACCTTCATTAGCAACGAACCGGATCGGACCGGCGCTACCCAAAAACGTAACGCTGATTAAAATACGGTTTCCCTTAACCATCTCTCTCTTCTTCTGCTTGTTGTTGTTAAGCAACAACATGGTTTTTTTACGAAAATAATCAAAAAAATAAACTATCAAACGAGGGAAGGAGATAGATTTTTCACGGGTCGACGCCGAGGCAACGGTAGTACCAGCCTTCTTTGCAAGATCCGAACGCGAAGACAGAGTCTGATGAAGAAAGAGGGATGATGAAGCTGCTCGCCCTTTGGATTGAAAGGGAGAGCCTAAGATTATCACAGATCGTATTAGGTTCCACCATTCACAAAACGCCACCGGAGAAAAGAAAAAAAAAAAGATGAACGTAGAGAAAAACAAACAAAGAGGAATGGAAGCAGAAAAAGAGAAGAGAGATTTTTGGGTATTCGTCGGTAGCGAGAAGCAGGAGAACCCGGAGAGGAGGAAGAAGAAGAAGAGAAATAAAGAAAATCGAATTTGTGAATTTTGGTGAGAGGAGAAGAGAGACGTGTAGGTTATGTATATAATAAATCAAAGAGATTAATGTTAGGGCTTAGGGTTCTTTTGGGAAATTTAAAAATTTGTGTGGATTTGTTTGTTGTGTGTTCTGTAGTCGTTTCGGATTTTTTGGGAGTCGTTCGTTTTTTAAAACGGGTATTTATTTTGTTTCCGTATATTTTAAGAAAAAAAATCTTTTGATAAGATGTGCACACAAAAAAAAAAAACCCTTAGATAAGTCTGCTCTGTTGCATACGTTGCATGTGTACGCGAAACATACGTGACCAGTTGGAAAAAAATCAGAATTAATGAATATATATTAAAAAAAGGAAATTTGAAACTGGTATGTGAATCAACAATCCCAGTTCTTAGAAAACCTACTACCACTTCAGAATTTCGTATATTCAAAAATTTAATGTACCTATGATATTTATTTGTTTTTTAAAAAGAAAAGGTTCAATCCTTAATATTTGGGGTGTATCAAATGGAATGCTCTGGAATTATTACACTTGGATCCATGTTATGTTATCAAGATATTTTAATATTTTTTTAATACCTTGAAATTATTTCACGATTGCGTACTTCAAATCTAGAGATTGAGCACACTATCGAGATATGTATACAAACCACCAAAGACGTAACAAACACACATATATATATATATATATATATATAGTAGATGGATAGAGTTTTGACGAGTATCTATTCCTTAGACAAGAGCATTTCGTCAATGTCTTTGGACATTTTGACAAAGACTTGGAGCAGAGTCTCCGGGTGAGCCACACTCTCGTCAATCCTCTCGTATTCCATGTGAAATTTCACCACACCTCCAGGTCCTCCTTGCTTCGGGGTCGCCTGGATCGTGAACAGGATGCTCTTGAACTCTTTCATCATATCTCCTTCTATTGCTCTGAGCTTTATCATATTCTTGTTCGGCTCCACTGCCTCAATCACCTCTTTGACAACCTTTGGCTTTCCATCTGCACCCAAAACACAGTTTTTACCAATCAAAATCTTCTATAGTCTAGCAAATTATATTTATACAAGTTTTGCTTACCATGAACATAGTACCAGGTCATGAGAGTGCCAACTCTGCCCATCTCTCCCTCTTGCACATGACATCGCTGGACGTTTTCAGGAGTGGCTTTAGACACATCTTGTGGTGTTACTGCGAACATGCGATAGAATTTCGTCGCCGAAGCTTTGATCTCAATATCTGCCTTAAGCTCTCCTTGTAGAGAAGACTTCAGCATCGCCTGTGCCATTTTTCAGATGATTAAATACTTCTCTACTTTACTTATAGAATGAGAGTGAGTTTGTGAATGGGTACACTTAGAGCTCATAGCCCCTTTTATAGAGAAAGGAACATAGCAACTTCCAATTAGGTGGTAGATTGAGTGATTTCATTAAGCTTATTTTCTGGTGACATGTTTTTATTCTTAAAATTTTAATAATTGCACATTTTCATCACTTATCTACTTTGATAATAGCATTTGGTGATGCACGCTTCCATTTTTTTTTAACTTCCTCATAGTAAACATTGGGTTATCACTTATTAATATTTTTATAATATTATTTGAAAAATTAGTTTCATATATATATCATTTAATTTAATTTTTATGTATGTCATCACAGTAAAAAAAATTTTGAATCCTTATCTACACCAAAAAGGCAAATCTTAATAATTAGTAGACTATCATGAGATGATTAATCTTATTAAATCTAAATTAAATCATAAAAAACTTTGATAAGTCCTTTTATAAATCCAAACCAAAAAAGCAAATAAAAAATAATGTTTTATATATAGTTTTTTTTTACTATTGATAAAATCAAAAACAGGAAAAACTAAAATTAAACCAAATTATAACTAAATTTTCAACTCCAAATAAAATTATATCAAATTGTAAAGTTATTATCTCTGCACAGGCAAAAAAAACTGTTTAGTGTTAACTGTGTTTGAATCTTATATAAGTGCCCCCATTTTTCTTTTTTTAAGCTGTACAACTTTCAACGCCTAAAAAATATGAAAATGAAATCGACCACAAAATAATTGTTCAAGATGTGTTATAACTTCAACTTGCAAGAATCATTGTAAAACAAGAAAGTTGTGAAATGTTGGAATATATACGGTCCCTACGGCGAGTGAAGGAATCAGACCAACTTGTTGATAACTACCTGAACTCTATAATTGTGGGAATTGATTCAATGATGTGTCTCCCGCACCGAAGGGTATCCAACAAAGATAAGAGTAGAGCCATCTATCTATACTTCTCCATTAGAAGAGATACCATGACTTGAGGTCCCGCATGTATAGACTGCAAGTCTGCAACAAACACACTTCGTCTACAAATAGCTTCCGGTATTCTCATTCCAATATAATAACACCACCTCTATGTATCAACTCTGGGAACAATCTGGGATGTTATCTTGTAGCTCTTGTTTTATCTCAATAACCCTCTCTAGAGACCAGAGCTAAGAAAGTCACGGTTAGGATGCGTATAATTCCACTCATTCGGGGACTCGAACAGAAGTAGTTCTTCAAACTAAACATACATTTGTTTCAGGCATTCTTTCAACAATAACCGAAAACCTTCTTGTCGTTGTATCTAGCTAAACATGCATTATTTTGATATGTGTAATTATGTGATAGATTCTAATTCGTTTTATTGTCAAATATTTTCTTTAAAACTTAAAAACCCTCTGTTAAGCAAACGTGAACGTGCTGTGAAAACATCACCCCCCCCCCCCCCCCCCCCCCCCCCCCCCCCCCACCCNATATCGGCGCTGGATAGTTTGGGTCGAGCACGCAGATGTTGGCTTAATTTGACCCTGTATATGAAAAAGAGAAGTTGGTATTCTTTTAGATTTACAAATGAGAGCACTATATACAATTACTTTTTTTTTTCTTTTTTATCAAATGTTAATACTATACGGCAAAAGAAAACCTATTTAACTACTATTAACAAGATCCAAAGCATAAAAAGATCCTTCAGAAGATGCTTGCGAAGACAAAAGTGAAAGAAAAAGTCACACACTTTAGATGCCAGAAACATAACTTGCTCCTAATTGTTCTCCCGTAATTCATTCTCTTTGAAGAATCAAAAGTAAAAGAAACATAAAAGAAGAAGACAAGACTCTCTCAGAGGAAACATGGAGGATGTTGTTGGACTTCTTAGGATCCGAGTGAAAAGAGGGATTAATCTTGTTAGTCGAGATTCTCAGAGCAGCGATCCTTTCGTCGTCATCACCATGGGTCCTCAGGTACACACATACACTCTTTCTCTCTGTTTCTCGCTTTATTTGATCTCAAAGGTTTCAATAATCACCTATGCTTGATGTTCCGAGGTTTACTTGTTTGTAAAGATCGAATGTTTTTAATTATCCTCTGAGATGGAAACTAGGACTAAAAGGCGAAATGACCAACATCTGACCTTTTGATGAGTTGTATAAATCTGATTGTTATGGAGCTCTCTACTTTCCTGGTGCTATCTCTTGTTTGCTTTGTGAATCTATAAATTTGGATCAGAAATTGAAGACTCGTGGTGTGGAGAATAACTGTAACCCAGAGTGGAACGACGAACTGACGCTTGCAATCAGTGATCCTAATCAACCTGTGAATCTAGTGAGTTACTTCTTGATCTTGTTGAAGTTGTGGGGATTGATGATCAAAAATGTTTCTGAATGGTTTCTTTTGTATTCCCTCTACAGGAAGTTTATGATAAAGATATATTCACTTCCCATGACAAGATGGGAGATGCGGAAATTGACATCAGGCCGTTTCTTGAGGCTCAAACAATTGATCTTCAAGAACTCTCTGATGGGACCGAGATCAAGAGAGTGAAGGCGAGTGGAGAAAATTGTTTGTCTGAAGAGAGCAGAATCATCTTCAGTAATGGAAATATCGTCCAAGACATGATGCTCAGGCTGAGAAATGTCGAAAGTGGTGAGGTTGAGATTCAAATCGAGTGGATTAATGTTCCTGGATCAAGGGATTTTTGAAAGAAAACATTGAAAAAGCAACTGTGTGAATAGCACGAGTGTAATAAGTGTAGTAGTGACAATGTCGATATGCTCATAGCTAACTCAAAAGGTTTACGTCTTGCATTCGCACACACAAAGAGTAGAAGTATATTTATTCCTCGGACAAGAGATGTTCGTTGGTCTCTTTGAAGCAGAGTTTCAGGATATCATCAATCTTCTCATACTCAAAAAGTCACTCCACAACACTTCCAAACATTTTTTGCTTCTGCGTTACATATTTAGTGATCATAAAGACGCTCTTGAACTCTTTCATCACGTCTCCTTCTAGTATCTTGAACGTTGTCAGATTCCTTCCTTTATCCGATGTTTCAATCCTCTTCTTTGCCACATTTCCTTGCCCATCAAAATCTTCTATCTTCTTATCTAAATAATATACATATAACTTTTGGGTTGAACCATGAGCATAAGAAGATTATATTACCAACACTACCCCACTCTCGGAGCATTGGTCATTTCAACTCCCTCAACCAGATATGACATGCCTGAGTCTCTGCGTCTACCATTGTTTCTCCAGATGCTTTGCTTTATTAACTGTTGTTTCTCCAGATGCTTTGCTTTATTAACTGACTTATTGGTGGGGTTAATGGAATTGTGAAAGGAGAATGAGTGACTACCCTATAGAGTTGTTGTAATAAATATTAAAGAGATATACAGAGATTGAAAACCAGAGATCGGCCAAACTCGAACGGTTAAAATGATTAATCAAGATAAAACTGTTGATACTTATCAATATCTTAGCTTACAAAATTAGTTTTATGTGTGGAGATAATTTACATTTGTATTTATTTTCTTTGAATTTTTAATTATACGTAGTGTAAATCCCGCCATAGAAATTAAGATCCAATAGAATATACATCGAAGATACAAAAACGGATGAATATGTAATGATAACTGAGTGGAGAGCATGGAGCGCAGTTTAAAAGTAAATTCAGATTCATATGGAACTAAAGGACACACTCAAATCTATTCGGTCAAGTTCGATGCCAGCTTCAAAGCAAACGGAAAACTTATTTAAACGAGTAATAAAACACTGTGAATAATAACAGTTAAATCCACTGAAGTAAATGTCATTAAATATCAAATTAAATGGAATAAATAGTAACATTAAATATAATTTCAAATTATCAAATTTTTTTTTTGTCAAAAAAAAGAGATAGAAGACAAAAACAATTAATTTTACCCACACACACTCAAGTTATTTATTTTTACTAATTTTTACACTTGTTTATTTTAATCTTAATTCTTCTAAAAAAACTCTTTTGCAATTACGCATCTGCTGGAATTATTATTTTTAGCCCAACGAACAAATGATATGTTTACTAAGCTCAAAATTAATTAGTAACACGTTTTTAACGCTACACCAAAGCTTCTAGTAACCGGCCCCCTAATTAGATCTATTTAGGGAAAAAAACTAGTCGTGCACGACGCTCTAGTCCCATAAATTAGGATTAGTATGTCAGATTTCACAATATTTTCCTCGAGATTTTGTCGTTATGATTTAGACATTAAGTTAGCTTAGAAATTAATAAAAGACTACGGCAACACATCTAAGAGTGCGTATTCTGTTATTAACAGCAGTAGGAAAATGAGAAACCCCTGAAATATCTCTTTTTGTTCATTTAATAATGAATACTTAGAAGAAAAAAAAAAACTTAGAATAGCGTAATATATGAGCTCGCCTCGCTATACATATAAATTTTAAAAACAAAGAATCTTTTACCAATATTGTGCGATTTGAATTTGTAGTTTCCAACTTTTTTTCCCTATTAGTAAAACTGAAATGAGTATATTCTCGAAATCGTTGACACTGCTCTACTAAACGTTTTGTTTGCGTATCATTTCTAGTTTACAATATTTAATAATTTTAAGGGAAATTCATAAAAAAATCAATACTACTCTCTTCTTTCACAAAAAATACCGTTATAAAAATTTATTCCTGTTTTAAAATGAATACCATTTCAATTTTCAATAAAAATTTAATGATTTTTTTATGTTTTTTAATTATTTATATCTTAAAATTTATTTTGTTATTGGTTAAAATGTGTTTAGGTAGATAATTAATGATGTTTTTGTTTTTAAAAAATTAACAAATTGATATTTTTTAATATGTGTGTATAATTTTAAAATGACATTCTTTGTAAAACTAAAAGAATACTAAATTTATATTTGACAATTTATATATAAATAGCTTCTCCCAGCTTATCTTGGCAGATATACTAGAGCAGCAGTTCTTGATCAATCTAAAAAATTTGTCCACACAATGTCTTCCTCAAGGTAAATCCCTTTTTATTGTTCATAGTAAGCCTTCAGTGCCAATGAATCTGCAATCCAAATTTCAATATATATATCTTGAACAAAGCAAGCTCTATTATATTACCAGGGTCTCTATCATGAATGCTTTTAGTATGAATGGAGGAGATGGAGAAAATAGCTATGCTAATAATTCTGCTCACCAGGTATGTACGTGTGTTGTTCATGAGTTTATTTTTTTCAAATTACTATCATTATTGGATATTTATTTTTCTATAATTTTAAATGTAAAAAGTAAAACCCACAAAAAAGGAAGTAAGTGCTTATAGTATATATATATATATATATATATTTATCTAATAGGAGTATACAGTATACTTATTGTCCCGCCGAACCCCATATGGCCATATCTAATCCAAAATCCATTTCAGTCATTTCAAAAATCAGGATAGTAGCATCTTTGAATCGTTCGAGACTAGATATAGATATCATGATTTGAATGTCAGAATACCTAGATCGAAACTTACTGGATATATATATATATTAAGAATATTAAAATAAAATAGTTGTTACATATATTATGTCTTTATTATATATAAAAGCAGTATGAAATTTAATTATAGCATTTATTGTATATATACGATTTTATATTTGAAATATTTTTCTAAAAAGTAATTGGGAGAGTTGAAATATTTAAATCAAAATTTCTCAAAGCAATTTATATAAAGTTTTAAAAACTTTTCTATTATTTATTTTAAATATTTACAAATGGGATATCAAGGGATATCTTGATGTTTAAATGAATATAAAGACACATATCTAAATGACTAAATCGATGTAGATGGGATCTGTGACTACAGATCTGGTGCAAACCCATATGCTTCCACAAACGGATAGACTTTTTTTTTTTTTTTTTTTGAAACACTACAAACGGATAGACTAATTTTCTCTTTTTTTAAGCGACCAACTTGTATGTAAGAATATCTCAATTACAAAAGAATATCAATCTTAAAACAAACCAACGGCATTAACAAATTCAGCTACATGGTAGTTCAGACAAGAAATTCTAGCTTTAATATTGTGTTTGGACCAATATCTCAATCTTTTTTCCTATTTTTTGACTTTGCAGAGAAATGTTTTATCTGAAACACAATTGGTTGTGGAAGAGAACATCAAAGAGATGTTAGTGGAGTTGGGTTTTCCTGAGTATATCAAACTGGCTGATTTGGGATGTTCTTCAGGACCAAACACGTTCTTGGCCATGTCCGGAATGGTCAACGCAATCATAGATTCGTACCAACAAAAAGGTAGAATTAGCTTACCAGAAATTGATTGTTTTCTAAACGATCTTTCAGAAAACGACTTCAACACGACCTTCAAATGGCTCCATTCCTTCCAAGAGGGTCTGAGGACAGACCTTAATGGAAGATGCTTTGTGTCCGGAACACCAGGATCTTTTTACTCAAAGCTTTTTCCAAGAAAATCTCTCCATTTCGTCCACTCATCGTATAGTATTCATTGGCTCTCTAAGGTCCCTCAGGGGCTTAAGGAGGATGATAACAAGAGGAGCGTGTTTATAAATAGCTCAAGCCCTCAAAACGTATACAAGAGTTACTTGGACCAGTTTCAAATCGATTTCTCCTTGTTTCTTAAAATGCGTTCTGAAGAGATAATGCCTAATGGACGTATGGTTCTTGCTTTCATCGGTAGAAATGCGTCCGATCCTTTATACAGAGATTCTTTCCACATGTGGTCATTATTATCTGAATCTCTCCTCGACCTCGTCTCCGAGGTACGATATATATATATATAACTCCTAGCTTTTAAATGCTAACATAACTGTTAGGATTCACGTCTAAGAAAAGAAGCAACATGCATCAGTCTACTAGTTGCCGATTTGCTTCGAAATAGAAGTCCATTAATTATTTTTACATAAAGGTACCATGCTAGAATCAGAGGTTTATGAAACTTTTAACAATAAAATAATAACGTTTCGTAGAAATGTATGAACAGGGAGTAGTGAAGGAATCAGAGGTGGATGCATTTAACATGCCGTTCTATGATCCAAACGAAGGAGAGGTGAAGAAAGTTGTTGAAAGCGAGGGTTCCTTTGAGATCAGTATGATCGAGACACGTGATTTTTTTGTTCCTGACGCAAGTAGCGAAGAAGTTGTCGATGAAACATCAGATCGATTCAAAAAGTGGCGAAAGATCGCAAACAGCGTAAGATGTGTCTGTGAATCGATTCTGGTTCCTCATTTTGGAGAAGCTATTATGGATCGCTTGTTCCACAGGTACGCAATCAATGTTGCCAAGCATTTGACAATTTCAAGTCGCCCCCCGAAAACGACAATCAACCTTGTCGTTTCGCTGACCAGGAAATAAAGCTCCTATTTATGTTGGATGTCGTCAGTTCTCAAGTTTTATAATTTATAATTATGTCTTTTATATACAATTATCTCACAACTATCAATTGTAATTTCTCATTTATGGTTTAATTCCGTTATTTTTATTTTATTGACGTCAAACGTTACACATTAATGTGCTTTCGCTGACCATATGAGCTACAAGCCTACAAGAGTTAGGCTTCTTGATTATGTTGAATAACGAAAACACTTGCTACAATTTACTTTTCTCTTCTTTTTATTTCAAATTTTATTTTATAAAAACATTTGGTAAGAAAAAATATAACTCATACTATGATTTAGGTGTTATAAATATCGGTGCATGGCAGCATGGGACAGGGAGCCTAGTGGCATCCAATAATATTTATATCGCACCATATAGGAATAAATTCGTGCCACAGAATGAACGGATATATATAT